>NW_020872356.1:104637-122137 GCF_003789085.1 Penaeus vannamei | reverse complement strand
AGGAATAAGCATCTCTCTCTTTAAAGACTTATAAAAGCTACTTATTTTACCCGCCCTCTAATATAGAACTGCAGCGACGAATTCTCGCTGCAGCCCTGCAAATGAGCCAAATCTTTGGCGAGTAGTCCGCTCCTCCACACCGCCTTAGGCTCATCTCAGATAGTTTGGCTATCTGATTGTTGTTTTTTGTATCTTTTTTCAAGTAACATCTAATTTTCTTCTTACATGATTATTGCCAGTTTGTGTTGTTGTTGTTGTTCTCCGTCTTTCCTTTCTTCGATAGATCATCAACTTCTCATTCATTATTCAATCACTGTTCATTATTAATTACTTTTCTATCAACCTATTATTATTCACGTTTATTATTACTGTTCTACTTCTATATATTATTACTCTATATTCTTATTATTATCACTTAATCACATTGTCATCAATACTATTTATCATCATTATTATTATTATTTTATCCTTCAACTAATCATCAAAAACATCTTGGTTATCACGCATCGTTAGTCTTCGATAATATTATCCGACGGTTCAGCATTACTATTTATCATGATCATCAATCCATTATTCAAATTTTCATTCAAGGGCGAAACCTGGTCCAGAGGAAAATGATCGTCTGGCTACATTATTTCAAGATCCAACTAAGATGACACCTTTACCGGTGAACACAACACGAACATGTAACAGCGAGTACTATGAGGGACTTTCTAATCTATCCAAAAATGTTCATTTATAACCGTCTTGAATATCATAACTTACCGCTGCCTGGCCTTTCTACTAACGATAATAACAATACCAAACTATCTCGCCGACACTCTACGCACCTAATACACAGTGCCGCAGGAAGACATATAAAATTTAATAAATAAACGCTGCCATGCTATAAAATGACCAGGTACTATCATGAGCAATGCCACTACGTGCTCTGCTAATGACGCACACACCATCAGACACACTCTCACACTATATAGTAATCGCGATCACACATATTTGCCTTGAACCGGAAGTCCGTGGACACGCATACCAGACTTTCCTATCATCTCGAATCCGTGCTCATCTCCTCTATTACTCTCGCTTTCCTCTCCGGGCTTTCCTCTCTCTCTCTCTCTCTCTACTTCTCTCTACACTTCGTGTCTACTCTGTCTGTCCTTTCTTCAACGTCTCTCAACACACTAAATCCGCGTCGCTCATTTCCCCTCTCCATCCAGCCTCTTTCTCTTTTCTTTACAACATCTATTCTGTCTCACATTGTCCTCGAGTTCTGTCTGTCTCACCATCTCTCTCTACTCGCTCTACTAATCCTTCTCTATCATCTCTTTCTTTCTAATCTTTCCTTCTTTCCTCTGTGCGTCTCTCTCATTGCATGTTGCGCGCCAATCACTCGTTTTCCTTCATCGTTTCCCTCTCTCCTCTCCTCCTATTTCTCTATGCTTAGATCGCGCCTGTCCTGTCTGTTATGTCTGTCTCCTCCCTCTCTACTCTTTCTCCCTCTGCTCCTTCTATCCATCAACCGTATACACCCATATGACTGAGTAGATAGATAGGTCAATGTACAGCAGAAACAGACCAGGACAGGGATAGTGTAAACACTGTAGGTTATGTACAATAAGCCACATTTGTATTCGTAGACTAGCATTCATATAAACATACTCCAGACAAAAAGAACAGAGCAGTTATATATTATTCAAGATTCTACTCTCTTGTACCCCCCTTCCCACCCTACAAGAAAAAAGAATAGAAAAAAAACAAGCGTAAAAATACAGATACCAGTCCACCCTATTTTGTGTTAATGAAATTGCTCGCTGTGACATTTTCAAGGGAATTTGTATGTGAAGACAAGTTAGACAAACATTCTGGCCAGCATGTGGTGGAGGCTGCAGCTCTTGCGGGCATTTCTCCTCCTCCTTCACTGAAACAGAAACAATTCGAAATGGCTAAAAAAAAAGAAACTGCGCAGAAGCAGGAAGAAGAGAAAGAATAAGAAAAGTAGTTAAGAATATAGAATCAGTGGAAGAGCAGAGAATAAGCAGAGAAGAGGACAAAGGAAAACAAAACAGGAGAAATGCAAGACAGAGGCAAGAATGTATGACAAGCAAATAAAAATCTACAGGAAGACGTGAGAAGAAAAAGGAAGTAGAAAATCTCGAGACAACAGAATGAGACAGAAGAATAACAACAGGAGAACCGCAGCAACAGGAGAGCGAATAAAAGAGTCCAAGCAGGCAAGAATAGAAGACATAAAGAGGACAAATAGAGTACGGAACTAGCAGAAAGACAGTATAGAAATAAAAAAAGGACGAAGCGAAAAAAGAAGCATAAAAGCGATGCAGGATGGAACTGAAGACGAAGCGAAGAAAAGAAAATAGGAAGACAGAGATAGAACAACGAGCGAAAGGGAAAATGCCACGAGAAGAATGAGGCATAGATAACAATGAGAATGCAATGGAATCGATGCGGAGGAAAACGATAGCAATAATGAAGCACAATAAAGAGCTTTCCCACCAATCACCGTAAACATACTTCAAGAAGACTCACGTTCAAAATAGAAGAAAAATAGAAAAATGGAGAGCAAGCGGAGCAAGACGAAGAGAAGTAGCAACACAAGAAAAAAACAGAGAGAGAAAATTACAATAAACGAATCAGGAAAAGGAAACAAGAATCTAACACAAGAATTTGGCGCCAGACCATTCCAACCACACATCGGTAGGCAAGAGAAGACGAAAAACGTCCACACACAACAAAACAACACCACAGTGAGAAGCAGAAAGGAAAGATACGAAAAGACAGAATATGAACCAGTGGACCCATGAAGAAGCAAAAAGAAGAAGAAGCAGGAAGGATCAAAGTATGAAGAAGAAAAAACCCAAGGCAAAGAAGACGGCGAAGACGAAAAATCACACAAAAAATTCAACCCATCAACAAACGACCAATCCACAAAGACAAATCGCGGCAAGCGACAAATCGACCCGAAATTGACCCCAATAAGACGGCAAATAACTAATGCTTCACGCTGTCACGCAGATTGGACAGCCTGCCACAGCGCGACACTGTAATGTTTCATCGCGAGCAACCTGAGTATCGTGTCCGTGGCATATCGAGTGAATACCGAAGCACACCAGTCGTTGTATCCGTCTGTCTCCCCCGAGGCGTGCGTTACGCAGATATTTTTTTCTTGTGGGGCTGCGGTATGGGCACCATGTGGTGGAGCGCGAAGATGAGGGTCAGCGTCGAATTCGGGGATCATGGAGCAGCGCGCGCTGGAGCTCCGACGAGGATGATTTGGAGTGGAGCTGAGGCGTGTGGCACTGCGTGCGATGTAGCATGGAGGGCTATTGGGGGCTAGAGGGGCGGAGGGAGATGTTGGACAAGTGGAAGCTTGGGTGGGGGGAAATGGGCGATGGAGGTGAGACCCGTTGAGTGGAAAATGGGGTGAGGAGGGGATGGAGGGAGGAGGTGGGTGAGGTGGAGGGCATGGTGAAATGGGAGGTGGAGGTGGGGAGGTGGAAATAGGGCGTGGAGATAGAGAGCAGACATGGTGGAGGGGCAGGGCCCGCGAATAGGGATAAGTGGGAGCGTGTGAAACGTCGGCGTCGTAGGCGGTGGGTCTGTCGTACAATCAGGGATTCCCATTAATGCTGACGCGTGCAGAATTTTTACGAGCAGGTTGAGCAAGCTGCCGGTGACAAGGGAGGGGCGGCCGGGGTTGTGTCTGCGCCTCTTAGGGCTGCACTACCGGATGTGATCTGTGAACGAAAAGAGAGGAAGAAAGTCCGCCACAAAGGAAAGCAAAAAGAAAGAGAGGAAATGGAGGAGAAGAAAACAGGGAAATAATGAATGAAAAAAAGAAAAAAGGAAAAAAGAAAGAAAGAGAGAGAGTAAATTTCCACCGTACAAATGAATACATAAAACAAATGAAATAATTGTTTTGGCTTTTATTTTAAAAAACATGACTTCATTCGCTTTATGGCTGTAATCCCTATTTAAGTTAATTGAAACCGAAATTAGATTAAATAAATATCACTTTAATTCACCAATAAATATGCCAGGAATCTTAATGTTTATTAAAACTGAACTGCGGTTGATGTGTTGCACCAAACATTGTATAATACAAGTTTTATAATGCACAATAACCGGTCTCACAACTAGAGCCGCAAATTATATAGGCAATACAAAAAGGCAGATTGACCCTATCGGCAGTTAAACAAAAATCCACAACTACTGACCCAGCCCGCGTCACCAAGCACAAATTATAGAGGCAGCGCAAGCTACTAGCATCCATACGGCGACGTGATCAAACGGTCTCTCGAAGCTAGTAGACACGAACTTTACACACGCTATCTCTACTCACCCACTCGGCGATTTCACTGCACATGATCACCTCTAACACACACACTGTCGTAATAAGTAACGATCATAATATCCCGTGGATGATCAAAAACCTACACCTGAATAATCGACGCCAGAACATACGATCACAGACCAATATGAGACCAACACGAAAACGCGCTCTCCTGTATGTCTCGTGTTCCGCGTAATTTGCGCTATCCACAACGGACACCCCGACACAATATCTCCAATCTAAAGCTACGGACGATGTCAGTCCGCTACTCCTCTCGCAGCGCAGCTGTTGCTTCTGCGGCGTCAACGACAGATACGTCGCGTAGTGCGCCAGCACGTTATCTGCGGCGTGCACGGTCGCGTGTAAGGGAAGGGAGGGGTAGCGGAGAGGATTAGATGGTACTTCTTTCCCTCCCGGTTGCTTTGTCATATCACGAGTGCCCCACGCTGTTGAGCGGCTTGGTGTGCAATAAGGGTCTCATCAGCAGCTGCTCTCTGTCTCTCTCCTCTTTGTCTTCTTTTCTCTCTCTCTCGGCTCTGTCTCTCTTTCTCTCTCGACACTGCTCTCTCTCTCTCTTTCTGTGTTTGTCTGTCTCTTTCTCGGCTGGCTCTCTCTCTCTCTCTCTCTCTTGGGTATGACTCTGTTTGTCTGCCAACTTGCCTGCCTGCATGTGTGTGTCTGTCTGCCTATCTGTCTTTGCTTCTTCATCTCTTCGGTGCATTTTATTTTGTTAATCTCTCCTTACTTGTCTATCTACGAATACCTTCTTACATGTCTTGTCTATCCATCCTTATCTATATGTGTGTAGTATATCTACTCGGTTACCTGCGAAAACAAAACCACTTTTGTCCGGCGCGGCGCAACGTTTGCAGGTCATTTGTATAAAAACAACAAAAGGTCACCATCTGACATCAAATGTTTCTCTCCTTTCGGTTAATAAACATGTTTCCGCTCAAACAAGTTTCGTGAACGTAAAACGTTTGCGGCGACGTAACAGGGGGTTCGAAATAAACCGCTCTTACATGGTTCGAAACTGTCCTTTTCATTTCCTAATCGAGCCTTTTGACAAATTTAACGGTCGCTCGACAAAGGTCCCATAGAAATAATACAAGTTGGAAGTTGATGTGTTGACAGCGTCCGTGTCGGATTATAAACAAACAGATGATCAAGAGGAAATGGAGATTGAAAAAGACGACATTTACAGACGAGGATTATGACTGCCTCGCCGGGCGTGTTTTGAGAGTCCTTTCCGGTGTCCTGCGTGATGGGGTTCATGTAGGAGTCAGGTACAAATGCTTTTTTTACGGGTGTCCTGCGCGACCCTACAAGATGTCCAACATACTCATTTGGTCGAGAATCGTAAATTGCAATTTCATTAATGTGACAACAATCTGTTGACGCCACCATCGCCCGGGGGGCACGAAGGAGGGAAGAATATATGAGAATTGGGACTCTTTTGACCATAACAGACGAGAGATGACAGTGTTACCATACCCGACATGGACAGAAATGATAGCGAAAAAAGAGTACAAGATTCCTTTGAATGTCCCACCACTCTTTCTGGTCATCAACAGTACATGATATCATTTCTGTTTTTCTTTTTTTCTATCTCTCTCTCTCTGTTTTTTTTGAGTGTAGGGAAGTGTCATATACGACAAATGAGAGCTTTTGGGATCATATTTTGCCCCTTCTGCAACGCCTTTTTGGTGTCGTGAGATTGGCGCGCATATTACTTCACTCGTGGCGGGTCTATTGACATTCCGTGTTTCAGTTTTTTGTCGTTAAAGGATCAATCCCTTTTCAAGTGGCATTCTGGATACACTGAACCTGTCATCTGTATCCAATTCTCTGAGACATATACACGATACACTGTTTGCTGTTGATCTCCATCTCCGTGTATCCGCCGTGTCTCTTATACAGCGTCTTGTTTTGTCATTTTTATTTTCATAACATTCACAAATATCCACATTTTCGCCGGTTTGTGAGCTGCCTTTCCTGGATTTTCAAAATACAGACGCGGTCAATTTGAGTGTTGTGTTCCTTGAACCTGCTTAAAATCTTAAGCTTTAATGAAGTATTTAGGCATTAAAAAAGGAGGTAGACAAGTGAACACACGATAGAGATGCAAACACAAAAGTAGTATGAATAAATAGACATAAAAAATATACGTACATATACAGTACATATACACGTGTAGCATCTACACTAAAGCACCACTGATAGCCAGGATAGGGTCGTTGTCATCTCCTGTACGGGCCCACATCATGATCCAATTTTCACACCCATAGCCATTTTCCCTTCGGGTGAATGGCTGCATCAACAAATTGTTTTCGTCTTTAATGAAATCGCAGCGCAGGTCCGCGTCTCCAAATAACGCGCAGCGCCTCGACGGACACTTGCAAAGGGTATCAGCACTTGGCTCCTACACGATCGTTCAAACAAGGGTATGTATTATATATATATAATATCCTGGACATGTGCCCGATAATTGTTTGTAATTGTGTATGGGTGAACGAATGGAGAGACTTTGGAAAAATAATAATACGAAAAAATTTATCTATAAAGATTGGAATTTAAGGTCACTCATATGATAAAAATGCAAATATATTTATTTTATGTGGAACATCCTTCCCTATATATATATATATATATATATATATATATATATATAATTATATATATATATATATATATATATATATATATATATATATATATATATATATATATATATATATATATAAAGATATTCTGTTATGGAAGGGTTACATATCTGAAGTTTGTTTAATTGTACATATTCAAATGAGAGCCTTTATCCCCCTGTACACAAATTGTAACCTTATTATCTTATCTATTTCACTATATTTTACGATTATGTTGAATAAAGTGAACAATAGAAAATCGAAACTAATCGGATTCAACACACACACACACGCACACACACATACACGGTCACTGAAATCTACACTTAGTGACATTGGTGACTGTATTTTCTGCGACGCTGAAGACACTAAAAAAGAAATCTGAAATGCATCCTTGATGACATCGTTGCACAAATTGCAACAAGGACAAACTCCATTATTTTATTTTTATTTTCTTTGGAACTTGCACCTACACGCCCTGGTAATTACTGGTACTATGAAGCTTACATTGACATTGTCTTATGATATCAATATACCTTATGTTTATGGATCTGAGAGAGATTACATTGTATGTTCGTTCGTTTATGGTTGTCAGTGTATGTGCAACCGTTTGTGCGATTTGTATGTGAATTAAGTTTGTTGTGTTGTGTATGATGTATATTGGATGCACCAATAGAGCAAATCGTTTATGCAACATTAACGTTATATGCGTATACAGCGTTGATTAATGAATAACAATTCGATTAATATCAACGAAAACTAATTTAATGAAGCGGAAATATTATTTAAAAAATGGAACCAAAAGAATAAGACCCACAGCCTCCATTTTGTTTTGTTCGTGTTCAAAACGTCATTCCCTCCGCCGAAGGAACACAATGGGCCGAGTCTCGTGTCTCAGCCCTTCGATCCTCGCTTTCGGACACAGCGGGCGGCGTCGGCGGGTTTGTAAACGTTAATGAAGTTGTAATTATGCCCCTAAAATTGGTGTCTTTGACCGCCATGTTCCCTCGCCGCGGACACCCATAAAAGGCATTTGTACGTGATTCCCTACATAGTCGCCAACACGGAACGACATTAAAAGGACACTGAACACATCCTGTTCCTTGAGTTGTCTATTTATTGTTATTATTATATCAATTGAGGAGAGGAAGTTATCTACGACACGCCAACATGGTGATTTAGATACCGAAATCATGTCATAACACACTTAACCCTGGCCCTTCATTCATACATGTAAACCGACACATGCAGTACATAAATCCAATTACTCTTGTCATAAAGATCATTGTAGACATGGCCTTTGATGTTTGTCACGGAGAATAAAAAGGATGTTGTGGTGTCCTTTACATTTTGAGGGGAGACTGAATCAACCTATTACGAAAATGGGTACCTTCTCTTAATTTGTGGATGCAAAGTTCCTTTAAGATGTATTCCAACGACTGAAACTTCCCAGCATACCGTACGAAATAAAGGATAAAATCTGTAAACTGCTTTAAATAAGCCCCGCTTTGGCAGCACTACGCCACCGGATAAAGACACCAAATTTCCTCTTTGGGAAAGCGGTATGAAGTGAGAAAGAATATCTTTCACATCAAGAGAATATTCGTTTCTCATCAACCTTCACATGCACGATGAGTCGGTTTCAGGTTCCTCTTTTATTCCCGATGCGATGAGCCAAGAAAAGGAAGCAATAAGCAAAACGAGAGAAGGTGATCAACATACGCCCCAAACCAAGACAAAAGCTTTAATTATTAGTTACAATGACCAACGGGTTTCCCCCTAGCCCCCTGCTCGATCTCGTTCTTGTGCTGGCGTGTCTTTCTGGGTCCTGGTTAGGGAAATCTTAGCCAAGGAGTTCCCCTGGTCGGAGTATTGCTTTAAAGATTCCTGTGTTGGATCAGCGCGCAATATCACTGGTCATTCCTGTTCTTGTTCTAAAGGGATCATCACCTTCGAGTGCCCAGCAAGCAGCCGAGGGCACGGGGGCTGTTTAGCTGCGGTGAGGCGGCAATCGTCGGGGCGGCCGGGCGGGCGGTGGTCTTTTGTGGGCTCGCTTTTCTTCCCAGCTCTGTGTAGGCGATAGTTCGGTAGCCGCCGCTGACGTAGGCACACGAACACAACGGCCCGCACACACAGTACAACGCAGGGCACCAGGGGGGGGGCACAGCACACCACACAACACACACACAACACAGCCACACACAGCACGCACACACGACACACAGGCAGACTACCCACCAACACCACCGCCGCCCGCCACGCACACACACACCACAGCACAATAGTATAGGGGGCCGCACACCGCGTCGTGGTGCTGTTAGATCTATTTAATACCTCCATTTACAAATTATATAGATAGGTATACTATACACACACAACACCACACACAACACAACGACAGCACACTACCACACAGCCCACACTACACACACACATATAATATCATACCGTATATATGTAACGAGATATAGCGTAGCTGTAACTAGGCCGATAACCGCTATAGGGAATATACGTAGTATGGGCTACTAGTATTAGTACATTTCATTCAAGATATATATAGAAGTATATAGCGCAGCCGCCGCGCCGCCGCACGGTATAGTATAGTATATAGTCATATCACTTACTACCCCAAGGCCTAAAAATATCGAATTTAGACTACTCCACTCATACGCCACTATATATAATATATAGATATATATGAGGACCCCCACAGTATATGTATATATATAGAAAAGTAAATACATACAGACAGCGCACATCGCATAAGCCAATACACCGACCACACTATGGATAAAATTAGGCGAGCGAAACTGTAACCTCGGTTCCAAGAGGTGAACTGCTAGTTGAAAATGATTATCATGGAAGATTGGAAGGGTGGTCGCGCAAGCACAGACGACTGATCACAGTGTGGAGAAAGTGTCTTTGGGAGCGGACGCAAATTAAAAATCTTTCGGTGGCATCCCAAAGTAAGACCTCCTCGGCCGCATATGGAGGCGGAAGACTTTCTTGCGACGCGAGCCCTCTGTGACACTATGCGCCGCGGAACGCACGAGTCTGACATTCGCCCAGGACCGCCCCGCAACTTGAAAAAAATAACTTGTAAGGACCAGAGAAGAGCAATTACGTACATTCTCGGGGTCAAACAACGCCGCATCACAGATGGCGCTACCACTGCAGATCCTTGTAGAAAGAAGACCGCATAAATCCGTAAAAGATGATAATTTCGCCACACAACATTCACGCTACTTACCGACGTCAGCACTCGTGCGTTCCCTGACTTGCGGTCCAATCAAAGGCAGAGCAGCTTCGTGAGGCAATGTTGTACAGATAACTATGTGAACAAAGTGTTCTACATCCAGATAATGCATGCTTACATTCCTCCCTATGATTAGACACAAATGATAAGCTTGTAAAGTAACAATTTTACATTCTTGTAACTCCAGTTACTTAATAAGATTTGGGGTTATTATTAACGAACACCACAATCACACACACACACACACGCCCGCACCGCCCGCATGGCAGACCGGCCAAGCGGCGGCGGAAGAAAACCCGAAAAGACAGGCGAGCAGGCGAGGGGGGCCACAACAGCACGAGCACACACACACACACAGCACGACAGGCGAGAGGGCAGCACACATCCACACCCACAACAACACACACACCGAACACACCCCGCCCCCATAATCTACCATCTGAGTTATTTATATGTAATATATATATACATTATAGATATAGGTATTAGGGAATACGGTATGATATATAAAGTGATATAGTAATTAGTACATCACTACGCGATATATCATAATATAAATATATATATCATTTATAATTATAGTAGTTAATATATATAACTAGATATAGGTTACTAATATAATTTAGGTATGATAATGAAGGTATAAGTAATCCGTAGTCATATGTGGTGTGTGTGGTGTGGCTGTGTTGTGTGTGTATACAAGATGTGTCAGTATAATATGCATTATAGATGTACCATATATATATATATACATATAGTATAATATATACCTCAGTATCAGTAATATATATAATTTATATATTGGTGTTATACGTGTTGTGTAATAATACACATTAGTTCCATACATGTGTGGTGGGTGTGGGTGGTGGTGTTGTGTTGGTGTGGTGTGTGAGTGTGTTGGTGTGGTGTGCGTGTATACATAATAGGCTTATGTATGCATATATGTATACATAATAGTATATATGTTACTATAGTAGTTATAAATAGTATACTCCCTACAGATACTATCGTATCATATATAGTATTGGTATAATGTGTTTTACGTTTGTGTATCTGACCATATTCCAGACTGACAGTACGAGACATACACTCATATGATTACTCGTCACTCATCCTCTATTCCCCACCTATCTTAATATAATATATAAATATATATAAGGTACAGCCATAGCATAGCATATATAGGTCAAATACAACACATCACACGACAACACACAAATACATACAATACATATATATAATATAGGATATATAAGCAGTAGACTATTATAATAATATTATATTTACACATATTATATATAGATACGCCTGTTACTCTATATATAGTGAATAGTATATATGTACTAGTATATACAACACTTATATAGGTATATAGTATAATGTTTAGAAGTGGTTTGTTTAATGGAGTGTGTTTGCGTGTGTGTGGCGTATAGTACAGGATACACACACCATACGACATACACTATATATATATAGTATCACATACTAGAATATATGATCAGGAGTATTATACTATAGTGTACCCGAATAACCTATAGTACTAAGTACTACTATATACTAGTTACATATTATATATATTATCACTCAATATTACCTAATGTTAACCTATATTAGTACATATACTACTACACCCAAAACCACACACCACGCAAATTTGCAAGGGTCGTAGCATTTTGAAATTCCCTCGTGGGTTTTTCGAAGTGAAAAGGGTATATAATAATATTACAAGATCCCTGTGACAATGTTTTAAATAATTGGAATTTTCATTTAGATGGTTGAACGAAAAGGAGAAAAGAAAATTGCAAAGCACACGAGACTGAAACAAAGAAGTAAAATATAAAAATAATTAGGTTATAATTATTCGAAGTTTATAGTAATAATATTCAAGTTAAAATGCAAAGTAAACCCTCAAAACACATAGTTTTCTGCGACATAAACCGTCTTTCCGACGGGATTCGAAAATCCTTCGCCGCCAATTGCCAACGTAAACGCGAGACGGGCCAGCTCTAAAAGCCACTGCGTACAAACGACCACCTACCACCGACGCTGACACACACCCAGGCGGCTTACTAGCATCAATAGACAATTACCGTACCTAGCTCATGCAATGATAAAGGGATAGCGAAAGTTTTCACACACTCGACTCCCCGTGGACCAGTCGTATTTAAAGGAGAGAGAGCAGGACAAATACACAAATCAGATAAACCTGAGATGGCATTCTATGAAAGAATGGAAAAGCAATAACCGCATTTTTTTTCATGACATTATAACCTCTCCGATCGGGATTCGATCCCTCGCCGCCAATGCACGTGAATGCAAGACGGCCGCTCTACCACTCGTACAACGACCACTAAAAGGAGTGAGCAACTAGGCGCTTACTAGCATCCATAGACATTACCTACCTACTCATACATGAGTAAGGATAGCGAAGTTTCACACTCACTCCCCGTGGCACTCGGTATTTATGGACAGAGCAGACAAATCACAAATCAGATAACCTGAGATGCATTCTATGAAAGATGGAATAATGCAACCGCGCATTTTTTTCATGAACATTATAACCTCTCCGATCGGGATTCGATCCCTCGCCGCCAATGCACTTGAATGCAAACGGCCGCTCTACCACTCGTACAAACGACCCACTAAAAGGAGTGAGCAACTAGGCGCTTACTAGCATCCATAGACATTACCTACCTACTCATACATGAGTAAGGATAGCGAAGTTTCACACTCACTCCCCGTGGGCACTCGTAATTATGGACAGAGCAGGACAAAATCACCAAATCAGATAACCTGAAATGCATTCTATGAAAGATGGAATAATGCAATACCGCATTTTTTTCCTGAACTTATACCTCTCCGATCGGTGCGAGGATCGAGACCGGAAATCGGAGAGTTATAATGTTCAGGAAATGCGGTTATTGCATTAATTCATATTCCATAGAATGCAATCGTCAGTTAATCTGAAAATTTTGATTTTCGCTGCCGTCCATAAAATACGGATGCCCACGGGACTGAGTGTGAAACTTCGCTACCCTAACTCAGTAGATATGTAGTAATGGTCTATGAATGCTAGAGCGCCTATTCTCACTCCTTTAAGGGGTCGTGTTACGAGTGGTAGAACGGCCGTTTCGCTTGGCAATCACGTGCAATGACGGCCCGAGGGATCGATCCCGCATCGGAGAGGTGTATGTTCAGAAAAAAAAATGGCGGTATTGATTAATCCATTCTTTCATAGAAATCTCTCCGGTTATCTGATGGATGTCCTGCCGTCCCCCATAAATACGATTTGCCCACGGGACGTGATTAACTTCGCCTATCCTTACGCATATGAGTAGGTAGTAATGTCTAGGATGCCTCAGTAAGCGCCTATTGCTCACCCTTTTAGTGGGTCGGCTTGTAACGAGTGGTAAGCGGCCCCCCGATTCCTGGCATCACGGCCATTGGCGCGAGGATCGAAACGGAATTCGAGAGTGAGAGCAAGTACACCAGAAAAAAGCGTGCATATCCACTTCATAGAAGCCACCAAAGGATTCCTGATGGATGTCCCCCCTCCATAAATACCGAGTTGCCCAGGGAAAGTGATTGGAAACTTTCCTATCCTAATCATTATGAGTAGGTAGGTAATCATGGACTGCTAGTAAGCGCCTAGTTATCACCCTTAGTGGTCGTGTACGAGGTAGAGCGCCCGCTTGCATCACTGCCATTGCGCGAGGAAGCCGAATCCCGATCGAGAGGTTAAATGTTCCACGAAAAAAATGCGGTATGGCACTAATGCCATCTTCAAAGAAAGCATCTCAGGTACTATGGGGGGGGTTTTGGATTTTCCCCTGCCTCCTAAAATACCCTCGGAGTGCCACGGAAAGTGATGGAATACGTTCGCTAAGTCCTACCAGTAAGAGTAGGTGGTACATGTATATGCAGTAAACGGCCAGTTGCTCACGCCTTAGTGGCCCGTGAGAGTGGGTAAAGCGGCCGCTGCATTCACGTCAATTGGCGGCGAAGGGACTCGAAATCCACCGATCGGAGAGGTTATAAAATGTTCAGCGGGAAAATCGGATTGCATATCCCATCTCATAGAATGCATCCAGATCTGATTGTGATTTGTCCTGCCTTCCCCATAAATACCGAAGTGCCCCAGGGAGTGAGTGTGAAAACTCGCTATCCTTACTCAATGTAGAAGGTAGGTGGTAATCTATGGAAATGCTAAGTAAGCCCCGCCTATTCTCACCTCCTTTTAGTGTCGTTGTAACGAGTGTAGAGCCGTCCGTCTTTGACATTACGGCATTGGCCGGCGAGGGATCGAATCCCGATCGGAAGAAGGTTTATAAAGTTCGATGAAAAAATGCGGTATTGCATTATTCCATCTTTCACATATTTTCTTGTACATTCTTTCCTGCACTATCCATATATACATCCATAATCACATTCCATCGCAAACCAGATACATACTCTTGACTCAGTGTCTTATATATAGCTATCCTCTTATGGGATAAATATTAACAGAAATTTCGCTTTACAGACTATTTGTACGTATAAATAAAGGTAAAACAAGTAGCATAAAACGATTTTTTGAACGAGAAGACGAGACAGATTTCAACACACAGAGGACACTGAATTCTACTTACGTTGGCAATGGTGACTGTATTTTCTACGATACTTCAACGTAAAAAAGAAAAGAAAAAAAAAAGAAAAGAAAAAACGAAATGCATGTTTGATGACATCGTTGCGCAGATTGCAACAAGGACAAAATCCCATTATTTCTCTTTATTTTTATACAGCCTTTCCATCTACACGCCTCGACAGTTACTGGTGCTATGAAACCGACATTGACATCGTCTTATTATAATAATATACTTTATGTTATATGGATCTGTGATGGAATTACCTTGTGTGTTTGTTCGTTTATGGGTCAATGTATCCGTGTGGACGTTTTGCGGTACGTTTTCTGTGTTTGTGTTTGGATGGCTGTGTTGTGTGAGTGTGTGTTTACGATTTTAAAACTGAAGGACTCTCTTTCTGCACCACTTTTACGTAATACTCGTATATATTTAGCAAAATATTCAGAATCGCAAACAACAACAGTAAGCAAGACCCCCCCCCCCAAAAAAAAAAAAAAAAAAAAAAATCAATGCAAAGAAAAAAAGGAAAAAGAAAAAAAAAATCATATCCCACGTCCGCCATTTTGTTGTTTTCAGCCGTGGAAGGCCAGCCGTTCCACCAGCCAAGAAAAAAGACGAATCTCGCCTTCATACGTCCAGCCCTTCAGCGCTCGCCTTCAGACACAGCGGCGACATCAGCGGAGTGTTTGTCGACGTTGATGAAACTGTAATTCGTGTCCCTAAAATTGGCGTGTTGGATGCCATGGGTCGCGTCGTAAAGGACACTTGTAAAAGGTCCTTGTACCGTGAATCCTACATGATTCGCCAACACAGGAAGGAGACCATTAATAAGGACAACATCCCGAAATGTAGCATCTGGTTCGTTTGTTAATGTATTATTTCAATTGAAGGAAGGGAGCCTATTCCGGCAAGTGGTTGGCGATATTTCCGATATTATAGTCAGTCAATAGACACATGTCATATTAGACTTGGTCCTTCATCCATACGTGTAGACGAAACATCAAGTATGATAACATTTATTTTGTCACAAAGGACTGTGTAGACACTCCCCATAATAGGCACAACCTTTGATGTCACTTGTGGGGGAAAGAAAGGGGGGGGTGGCTCTATTCCCTTTGGGGGGGGGGGGAGGGGGGTATGACCTGTGACGATTTTATTCTTTAATGTTTTTCTAATTTTATTGCTTTTGGTGTATGCTTGATGGGATAAAATAATACATTTTTGTGCATTTAATATCGAAAGCACAAGACAAAAATTATCAATATTATACCCATTGCTTGACGATAAACACTATTTGCTTAAAAAGTTGGCGTTGAATCTAGACGAAAAGCAAGCAAGCAAAGCAAGAAGGAAAGGGAAATGATGCATAAATCGACTAAATTTCTCTGGGTTGTTTGACCCTCCCCCCCCCTCCGCGACTTGTTTCAATTCTATTTCTTATCCAGGTACTTATAAATTACTTACATAGGCTTTGGTTCTTGCAATCTTTCCTTGCGCTGTGGAGTGTGGATTCCTATTCAGATTCCCATTGAATGTTCCTTCTGCTCTTTCCGTCTAACATGGTCCGTGTACATGAATTAATATATTTAGAAATGCTTATTAACTGTATCCATGTTAATATGTTGAAAAGGCATGAATGAGATTTAATATCTTCCACAATACGAGAGATGTATTTCACCGGTTTCGAATACATCTTCGTTAGAAATGCATTTATTTCTGAAGGAAGGTATATTCCGAAACGGGTGAGATCTCTATATTGTGAAGATATCCTATTTATACCTATTCTACATGTACGTAAATTATATGAATGGACTGAAAGAGATAATTGGCTCGATATCATAAAAATTTGATTCCTATTTTCTATTATGATGAAATTGATCGTTAAATAACCAGCTTCAAAAAAAAAAAATTCTTCTCGGCGTTTCTCTCTAAATGAAATTCCCGTACGTAGGTATTGAGGCTCCTAATGTAAGGACTTCCAGGCATATCATGCATAATAACTGAATGAATGGTCCTTTTCTACGACTTTCTGATGAACATAACATTTCATAGGCAATAAACAGGGATACATGTAAAACCAACAGTTTTTACATGAATCAGAATATATCAAATTCGATTTTTCAAACACACACAAACACACACACACACAACATCACACACACACACACAACACCACAGCACACAAACACACAACACAACACACAAACACACACACACACACCACTCACAGACACACACAAGACAATACAAAGGGGGCCAATAAAATAATGTACTCTCACAGTGGCATTATAAGCACTGAAAAGAAATCTGAAATGCAATGGTTGATAACATCGTTGCACAAATTGCAACAAGGGGTAACTCCATTATTTTTTTTTTCTCTCTCTATTACACCCCTTGGTAGTTACTGATGTTATAAAGTTTTACACTGACATCGTCGTGTCCCATGGAATCTGATGTCTGTGTTGTGTAATTATAATAAACAATAAACAAACATTCTTGTTCTGTATCTAACAAAGCGAAAAGGAAACGGGAAAAAAGAAAGGAAAAGGTGGGTCAGGGTCGCCGCCCGTCTTGCCCTCGCGTGCCCGCCTCGGGTATGGGACACCGTCATTTCGTCCTCCACAGCGACATGATG
>NW_020872356.1:69637-74637 GCF_003789085.1 Penaeus vannamei | reverse complement strand
AATAAGAATAATAATGATATTGGCAATAATGATAATGATAATCATAATGAACGGTAACAATAATGATAACAATATACTAATTATCATTGCAATAATGGTAATGATGATAAGAATGGTAATTATAATCGTGATGATGATGATGATGATTATAATAATGGTAATAACAATAAAAGTAAGAACAACATCGATATTATTCTTATTATTAATGATAATAATGCTCAATAATGCTAATAATAAAGATGAATTTTGTTATCTATATTATCATCATTATAATAATTATTATCATTCTCCTCTTTCCTCCTCTTCCTTTTCTTCTTATCAAGACTATTATTATAATTAATATTATTGATATTAGTATTACCATCTTTGTTATTACTATTATTGTTATTATCATTATTATCATTATTTATTATTATTTTCATTGCCATGATCATGGTTATTATTGCTATTATTATTTTTACTATAATCATTATTATTATTTTTACTATAATCATTATTATTATTTTCATTATTATAACTTTTATTATTATTATTATTATTAATGCTATTAATGTTCTTATCATCATTATTGTTATTATTATGATGATTACTATTTTCAATATTATTATCATTACCATTATTACCATTACTATTATTATTATCATCATCAACCACATTATTAACATTATTATTACTACTAGAAGTACTACTACTGTTATCATTATTATCATTATTATTATTATTACTGTTGTTACGAATACCATATTCATTTTCTTCTTTATTATTTCTTATGATAACAAGGATAATGATATCACTAATCATGATAATGATAATAACGATAATAAATAGATTTAATGATATAATAGTAATAATAATAATGATAATGAAAATAATAATAACGAAAATGATGACACTAATTACGATAATAATAACTGTAATCATTATCTTTTTTTAATTATTATTATGATCATGTTCAAATCATTGTTATTATTATAATACCTCCGTTAAGGAGGCTATGTTTTAGATCGCGTTGGCTAGTTAGTTTGTTTGTTAGCTGGTTAGCAGGATAAGTCAAAAAGTCATCATTAGATTTTTCCGTGTCTTAGTCTAACTTGGAATATATATATATATATATATATATATATATATATATATATATATATATATATATATATATATATATATATATATATATATATATATATATAATTATCATCATTCCCAATAGTTATTATTTTAATAATCTTTATGATAAATTTTGTATACATGATAATATCATAATGATACTATCATCATTATTGTTACTATTATTTTTATTATCATTGCTATTACTATCAATTGTCATCATTATTGCTATTATTATCATTTTTATGATATTGTAATTATCATTATTATTGTTATCATCATTATTATAATTTCTTATACTAATATTATTATCATTTTCATTATTGTCATTACAATCAATGTTGTAATTATATCTAATATCACTACTAGTATTAACATCATTTTCTTATTAAATATCGTCATTATAATCGTTATCTTTGCAGCTATTAACTTAAATATCATAAACTTTATTTTCATTTCATATCGTTATCATTATTCTTTTATCATTTTTATAATTTTCTGTCATTATTATCACTATTGTTTTTTTGTTTTTTTTTGCATTATCATTATTGTTACTTTTATCACGATTGTTATTGTTATTAGTAGCATTGCTATTTTCATTATTATTAATATTAGCATAATCATTATAATCATCATCATTACTAGTATCATCATCCCAATCACAAGCATTATCATTATTGTTAATATTATTATCTTAATTGTTAATATTATTATCATTATTGTTAATATTATTATCATTATTATTATTAATACCATTATTTTTTTTCTTTTGCCATTGTCTTCTTTGAAATTATTAATATATTTTAATGATTATTATTGTTTTTATATCATGATCGATATTATTGTCATTATCATCCTTATTATTATTATCATTATTATTATCTTTATGATTATTTTTTTTACCGTTACTTTTATTATTAATATCATCATCATCATCATTATTGTTGCTATTATTCATTTTCTATAATATTGTTACTAACATAGTTATATATATTTTTTATAATCATCACAAACTTACAACAGTTTTATTATTATTACTATTATTATTATTATTATTATCAATTTTATCATTATCATTTTCATTACTATAATAATTTTTACTGTTTTATCATTATCATTGCCATCGTTTATTTTATTATATTATTATTGTTATTAACAAAATAATTTCTATTTCCACAAATATCACCCACATTATCATCATATTCATTATCATTACTATCATCAATTAATATCTTCATCCTCACTGTAAAATAGTCATCAAACCAAAATATCACTTTCATACCAATTTTACCTCATCACTCTTACAATATCACGATCATCATTACAGCAATGAGACCCTTATCATCGCAAATCTTATCAGCCATTTACATTCATCCTTACAACTTTTATTAGTAAATGACAGATCATATAATTAGTCTCCATCGTAAAAATCCTGTATTATCATCAATCCCGTGACATCACATCTTCATCATCCTCACATCACACCCTGACATTATGACAACAACACCCATCATCACATCAACCAAAACATCATACTCAAACCCATCACACCCCTCAATGTATCAACATGACAATACCATCCCAACCACCATCACCACCAAAGCATCACAACCACTACCACAACAAACCCTACTACTCACCCAGTCTTGATGAAATTAGTCCAAGTTGTGATAACAGATTCGCTGAGAGCTGCTTCTGTCTTGGTGTAGTTGATGGGGGGAGCCACGGGACCCCCGGCGCCAAGGGGGGTTCCAAACACGTACAGGAGCTCGTTGAGGGAGACTTCGGGTCCTCTCTGTTGTGGTTTGGAGGGGGAGAGAGAGACAATGGCAAAAGGCTTATTAGAAATGAGAAAGGAGGATGAAGGAGTATATTAGCATAAAAACTAGGAAGAGAAAAAGGAAAAGATTATTAGATATTCGAGTTGAAAATGTAGAAGGATGCCAGCTTAAATAAAAAGGCAAAATACAAGAAAATGCAGATTATTTGATTTCTTATCATCAAAATGATGATAATCATAAACGAATGTTGAATTTAAAACCCCCAAAAAACTAAAAAAAAAAAGGAGGTAACATAGTAAATAGAAAAAAATAGGAGTAAAATAGAATATAAATATACAATAGAAAAACAAGGATTAAGACGGATATAAAAATAAATCATTTTGAAGAAAAAGAATTAAGTATAATCAGGTAAAAATAATGACAAGAAAGAAATTAATGCTCATGATATAGAAGGATTTGTGATATGTTTTCGTTATATTCGTAGCTGTAACGATGTTTATGTTAATTCAGTAGTAAGGGTAATGGGAAAATTATTATGGATTATAATACGAATGAATGATAAGTCATAATAGCAACAATATCAGTAGTAGTAGTAGTAATAAAATAGTAATAATATTAAAGATAATAATGATATTCATAGTTTTATTATCCTTATCATCATTATTATTATTATTATTATTATTATTATTATTATTATTATTATTTTATTATTATTATTATTATTATTATTATTATAAGTGATGAAAGAAATAATGATAATGATAAAATTGATCATGATAATAATGATGATGATAATAATGATGATGATAATAATGTTAACACTACTATACTACTAATAGTGATAATGATAATAATGTAATAATGATAATATATAATAATAATAATAATAATAATATGATAATAATAATAATAATAATAATAATATAATATAATAATATATCTAATAATAATAATAATGGTAATAATATTAATAATAATAGTAATAATAATAATAAATAATAATAATAATGATCATATGATAATACTAAGAAAACAGTGATACTGATATAATAATAAATATGATATTAATGATAAATTTAATTATAATTGATTATTTTTTATGTCTATTAGGATGCCAGCTTAAATAAAAAGGCAAAATACAAGAAAATGCAGATTATTTGATTTCTTATCATCAAAATGATGATAATCATAAACGTATGAATAGACATTATCGGTAGTAGTCAATAAAATATTAACAAATTCACAATGAATACAAAATTACGTCATTATTCGTATCTGTATAATGTTTCCATAATAAAAGAAAAACATCTCGGAAAATTGAAATTAACAACCATCAATTCCCAGTAACAACACAAAACATCGGCATAAGAAAAATAAAACAAAAGAAGGGAGAAGAAACGAAAGACAGAATAAAGCAAGAACATCCGATAATTGTAGCAATAATAGTGATAATAACACTAAAGGCGATGCACATGATAGGCGGAAGGTTATGGAGCTTCGCAAGGATAGGAAAAGTTCTCAACGGGGAGTGCTTGTAAACGGGCCCGTGCTGTAATTTTCTCGGGTAATTAAGATTCTCTCCTTTACTCTTTCTCTTTTTCTCTCTGGTTTCCTGTTTCTGTCTCTCTCGTGCTCATTCTCTTTGCTCTATATCGTTCTTTTTGTCTTTTTTTCTTTCCATTCGGTGTCTTTTCCATTCGCTCGCCCATCTTTCTGCTCTCTCTTCTCTCTCTCTCTCTCTCTCTCTCTCTCTCTCTCTCTCTCTCTCTCTCTCTCTCTCTCTCTCTCTCTCTCTCTCTCTCTTCTCTCTCTCTCTCTCTTTTTTCTTTCTTTCTTTCTTTCTCTCTCTCTCTCTCTCTCTCTCTTGCACTCTCTTACAATTTCTGTCTCTCTCGCCCTTTCCCCTTCCCTCCCTCCCCTCTCCTTCTTCAACACATTTCAAAACTTTTATTACAAATATTATTAGTAATCTCGTCTTCAATTAATTATCACTCCCTTTTTAACTGTTATTTCTTGCATATCTTTCTTTATCTGCTTTTTACTTTACCCTCTCCTGTGTTCGTCCTTTCGTTTTTCTGTCCCTCGTTTCTTTTGTTGGCGTGTTTTATCTGTTTG
>NW_020872356.1:45000-59921 GCF_003789085.1 Penaeus vannamei | reverse complement strand
TAACAAGTAAAGAGTATATATATCACTATCCAGACTGGAGAAGTAATATGCGGCTTACGAATATATACCCCAACAGTCGCACGGGGCAAAGTGTCCAGACTGTTGTTTCACAACGTGCACATTACTTTTCTTCTGCTATCTCTCCTCTCTCTCTCTCTTTGTCTCCTCTCTCTCCTCCTGCCCTCTCCTTCTCTCTCTCTCCTCTCTCTCTCTCCGATTCCTGTGAAGTGACTACTATCTGCGTATCCTCTGCTTTTTTCTCTCTTTTCGCTTCATCCTGCCTATTCACTATCGTCATTCTTGCACTCCAGACGCTTTTCTTCTGTCTTTTCCGCTTGTCCTCTTATTCCCCTTTCGTTGTTACTGATCTCTCTTTTTCTAACTTTTTTTTTTTCCCTTAAAACTCTTAATAATTATCTAGATCCTTTTCTAGTTTGTTTATATTTCGTGAACATGTAAGAGAGAAAGCGAAAAAAACAAATGACGGACCATTTCTACACACATATGCAAATGTACATATAAACACGCACATATACACATGGCTAATTACAGACACATATTTATATGAACAAGCACATGAGAATATAAAATACTACACATGAGATAGCATACACACACTCAGCAACCCCACAACACGCACATAAACACACACACATACGCGCCATATTCTAACACCCACCCCACCCACACACTTACACATACCCCTACACTGTACACCCAACCAGCACCACCCCGCACATTACACAACACACATACCCACCACACCTACCACAATTCCAACCCACACACACATCACACAAACATATCACACAAGCAATCAACCAGCACACACACACACACACACACACACTTAAAAACAACACATAACACCACACCAAGCAACACACACACACACACACACACCACACACACACCCACACCCACCCACCCACCCACCCACACACACACACAAACAAATCACACAAGCACGCACAAACTCGAGCACAAAACCGCACGCACACACAAAGTCGAACCCACGCCCCAACCTGCACATCACATAACGGAGCAGGTCCAGGCAAGCACACAAGAACACGGATGATGACAAGCAAGCAAGCAAGCACGTAAAAGACGACACACATTTTGGTTTCAACTGAAGATACCGTTCAAGCAAGCAAAAAAAAAAAAAAAAAAAAAAAAAAAAAAAAAAAATACGTTACAGTTTGGGCAGCCTTGGACGCACCTGACCCCCCCCCCCTCCCTCCCCTCCCCTTCCATCTCCCCCTCCTCTACCCTCTCCCCCCTATACCCACTTCACCCCCCCTATACCCACTTTACCCCCCCCCCACATACCCACTCCCCCCCCTTCCTTGGCCGAGACCGTCAATATATATTAAACCTTGGAAGTGTGTGTGGGGGAGGGGGGGGAGGGGGGAGAGGGAGATGAGGGGGAGGGGTAGTGTTATTGAAGGGAGGAGGGGGGGGGGAGGGAAGGGTTGTCTTAAACCGTCCAATGTCCTTGTTTTTTTTTTTCTATTTTTGATATTATTATCATATCTCTCCTTGTTCTGTTCTGACCTTTTGAACTCTGTTTGTCCTTCTCTTTCTCTCTGTCCATTTTTTGTGTGTGCAACAGAAGCTATTATGGTTATTCCTTTTGTCTAGTTATTTCATTTTGTAGTGTGTGTCTCTGTCTCTGTCTCTCTCCTCTTCTCTCTCTCTCTTTGTCTCTCTCTCTCTCTCTCTCTCTCTCTCTCTCTCTCTCTCTCTCTCTCTCTCTCTCTCTCTCTCTCTCTCTCGTCTCTCTCTCCTCCCTCTCCTTCCTCCCTCTCGCTCTCTTCCTTCCTCCTTCCCTCTCCTCTCCCCATTTCTCTCTTTCTCTCCCTCCCTCCTCTCATTTCCCTCTTTCTCTCCTCCTCTCTTTCCTCTCTCTCATTCTCCCTCCCCCTCTCACTTATTACATGCATGATTGTATAGAGTAGGATTAAGAAGCAACACGCTACATGCATAAATATATATAATTTAAATTGATCTTCTTATTACTGACCCATGCTATATCACGTGACTAGGCGGGTGGAGATATAAAAGTGAAATATGAAGCAAGGAAGGGAGAGAAAAGAATATGAGAAGAAAAAGAAGAAATGATGATGGTAAGAATAATAATGATGATTGTAATGATAATATGTAATGGTAATAGTAGTAGTAGTAGTAGCAGTAGTAATAATGGAAGACACAAAAAAATGATGATAATGATAATGATGATCATAATGATGATGATAGTAATAGTAATAGATATAATAGTAGCAAATGTAGTAATAATGATTACATTGATAATAATGTTAACAATAACATCAGTAACAACAGCAATCATTATGATAATAACTTTAATAACGATGATGATAACAGTTACAATAATAGCGATATTAAGAAAGAGGATGGAAGAAGAAATGAAAAACAATATTGATATATACTGAAAAGGGTATTCGAAAGAGTAGCAAGAGGAGAGATAAAATGATAAAGATAATAGAAATGGGAATAACTATAATGAAGACGATGATGGTGATTATAAAGAAAATAATGGTGAAAATTGCAATAATAGCGAATACAATAAGAAGGATAATAGCAATAAGAACAGTAATAATGATATTAACAATGCTAACAGCAATAATGATAATATCAATGATCCTCACAATTTTCATGATATCAAGAATGTTAAAAGCAATTTTCAGGCTAGTGAAAAACAACAACAAAACAACAGGTATAATTATAACAAGAAGAACACAACAATCCTTTTATTTATTCATTTTTATTTTTCTAAGTCGGAGGAAGAGAACAAGGAAGAGGCGGAGGCAAATATAGAAAAAAGGAGGAAGAAGAGGAAGAGGATGAGACTGACTGAAAGAGGAAAAAGACACATGGACAAAGAGAAGAATGGGAATGAGGAGGAAAAGGAGGAGGAGGAGGAAGATTATGAGAAGGAGGTGGGATAAAGAAGAAAGGCGAGAAAGAAACCGACGAAGGAGAGGGAGAAGAGGAGGAAGAAAGG
Source organism: Penaeus vannamei (assembly GCF_003789085.1). Lineage (NCBI taxonomy): Eukaryota > Metazoa > Arthropoda > Malacostraca > Decapoda > Penaeidae > Penaeus > Penaeus vannamei. The sequence goes on along the minus strand of NW_020872356.1, from coordinate 56,899 downwards.
AGAAGGAAAAAGAGGAGGAAAAAAAGGGAGGAAAACGACGAAGGAGAGGAGAAGAGGAAAAAAAGGAGAAGGAAAAGGAAGAAAAACCGATGAAGGAGAAATAAAAAGAGTAGAATAAAAATCAAAAGAGGAAAAGAAAGACCAACGAAGAAGAGAGAGGAAGAGACGAACCAACGACAAAAAAGACACTTATCCCCCATCCCCCTGCCTCCACCCCCCCTCCCCCTACCCTCCCCTTAACTCCCCCCCCTTTCAAAAAAAAAAAAAAAAAAAAAAGACCCTTACCCCCGTCCCCTCCCTACCCCTCCTCTCTACCTCCACCCCCCCACCCCTCCCCTCCCTACCCTCCCCCTCACTCCCCCACAAACCCCACCCCTCAAAAAAAAAAAAAAAAAAAAACATCACATCATCACCAACAACACAAGCCTACAAAAGCAAGATGCAAAAGCAAACCTTCAAGGCAAACCGAAGCTAAATCTTGGCCTACGCGAGCCCAAAAACTTGCCCTCTTTTAACCGTCGTCTCCAGAGCCGATCCACTCTCGAGGTCGACTTCTCCTTCTCCTCCAAAACGTGTCGAGAGGCACATCGACCGCCGACGCTTCGAGGAGAGTTAGAAATTGAAGGTCCTTGAGGTAGATGGATGAGGATGGTGAGTGGATGCGTAGCCGATAGCTGAGTGGATGGGTGGGTGGATGGATAGCTATGAGTGGATGGGTGGATGAGTGGAGGTGGGTTGAGTGGATGGAGGATAGAAGGATGGATAAAATGAAGGTCCTTGAGGTAGATGATGAGATAAAGGGATGGGAAAATGAAGCATGGATGGATGGATAGAAAATGGTCCTTGAGGTTGGATGGTAGATAAAGGGTGGATGGATGGATAAAAATGAAGGATGAGGTAGGATGGTAATATGGATGGAAAATGAAGGTCCTGGTCCATGGTAGAAGGATGGATAGAAATGGAAGGTCCGTAGATGGATGGTAGATAAAGGGATGGATAGAAGGATGGATAGAAAATGAAGGACCGATGATGGATAGAAAATGTCCGCATGAAGACCTTGAGGTAGATGGATGAGGTAGGTGGATGGAGAGGTAAGGGGATGAATGGATGGGTGGATAGCGGGATGAGTGGATGGGTGGATGGATAGGTAGCGGGATGAGTGGGAGGGTGTAGAAAATGAAGGTCCTTGAGATAGATGGATGAGGGACAGAGGGATGGGTAGGTGGATGGTTGGATGGACGCGAGATAGATAATTTTTTTGATAGATGGGTGGATGAGTCTAGGAATGGATAGATAGATAGATGGATAGATGGATAGATAGATAGACTGAATGATCGATAGATAGACAGATTCCTACGTCAGAAAAGTTATAAGTGAAGGTCCCCGATCTAGATAGACAGATATATAGATAGCTATAGATAGATAGATAGAGAAAGAAGAGAGAGAGAGAAGAGAGAAGAGAGAGAAAGAAACAGAGAGAAAGAGTTATATAAAAGTAAGAGCGCTGTGACAGATACTTTAATATCATATATATATTTTTTTTCTTATCCTTGTTTTTTTCCCTAATATTTATGTATTTGTTTATACGCTATTATCCTGTTTTGTCTGGGTGGATGAATCTATTTTTGTGTGTTTTTGTTGATTTTTTTGTTTTGTTTTGTTTCTTGTACGGTTGGGTTGGGTAATAGAATGTTTTTTATTATGTTAATTAGGGAAGTGTAATTAGAGAAGTGTAATAAGCGAAATAATTGTGTAAATTGCTTGTTTAAATTAACTGCTCTTTTTCTGCTCATTCCATACTGTTTTTTTTTTTTTTTTTAATCTATTGCAGTCTACCTTTTTTTTTCTTTTTTTCTCCTAATTTATTCATTTATTCATTCATTAACCTGGGTCACCGGATAAAAGAAAAAGAAAATAGACAGAGAAAGAAAGAAAGAAAAAACGAAAAGAAATCGACAACCACAATAAAGAAAGAAAGAGAGAATGAAAAGAGAGAAGGAATAAATAAGAAGAAATAAATCACTACAGTCAAGAAGGAAAACAAACAATGGAAGAAAAGAAATAACCAAAAACATAAGGAAGGAAGGAAGAAGGAAAAAAATGTAAACCATAAAAACAAAACAAAAAGAAAAAAAAAAGATCCACAAGGTAAAAACAAACAAACAAATCTTAAAACAAAGAAAGAACAAACAAAGTAAACAACCACAATCAAGATGATCCTACTGTATTCCCCATCCCTCCCTCCTCCCCCTCCCCTTCCCCTCTCCTCCCCCCCCCCACCCCTCCCTCTCCCTCTCCCCCCTCCCCCCCCCCTCCCCCCCTCTCCCTCTCCCCCACCCCTCCCCCCCCCCCCCCCCCACCCTCCCCCCATCCTCTGGCTCAAAGGACGCTATCGAAAGGAAACTGAAGGAGGCTGAATTAGGCATCTTCAAGGAGATCCTTCGGGCCACCTCAAGGATTTTATCTTTATTTTATTTATTTTTTTTTTTTTTTTTTTTTTTTTTTTTTTTTTTTAGGGGGAAGGAGGGGGGGAGAAGGGAGAGGGGGAGAAGGGAAAGGGGGGATGGAGGGAGGGGCAGGGGGTTTGGAAGGGGGAGGGGGGGGGGAGGAGGAGTAAAAGGGGTAGGGAGGGGGGAGGGGAAGGGGGGGGGAGGGAAGGAGGGAAGGGAGGGAGGGAGGGGAAGGGAGGAACATCACTGAAAATGAGAGTAAGAGGCAAGTGTCGTCGAATATTATTATTGATTTTTTTCTTCCTTATTTGTTTTATCTGTTTATATATCTATCTTTTTTTTTTTCTTTTCTTTTTGAAGGGGGGGGGGTGATTTACGATATTTTACGTTTACAATTTTTTCTTTTTTACGATTGACGATTCATTTGACGTCTTTTAATTTAATTTGTTTTTACAATTAACAATCCAGTGAATTTCTGTTTTTAATCTTTATTATTACTACTTTTTAACGATTATTATTTCATTTACGTTTTACTTTTTCCGACGTTTTATTTTTTTCCTTTTTTTTACTAGGGAGGGGTAGATTTCTGACATAAGGGGGAGTTTTGTATAATAATAATGATAATAATAATGATACTACTACTAATAATAATAATAATGATGGTAATAATAATGATAATAATAATAATGATAATAATAATAATAATAATAATATGATGATGATGATGATGATGAATGATAATAATAAAAATAATAATAATAACAATAATAACAATGATAATAATAATAATAATAATGATAATGATAATAATAATAAAATAATAATAATAATAATATAATGATAATAGTAATGATAAATATATCCATTGTAATGAATGGAATCGATTGTTTCGAATTTGAATTTGACAAGTTGTACATATAACCACGCACGTATTCGTACAAATATAACCTTGCATAAATCCTGCACAAACACACGTGCGCAAAGATAAAAATAAATCCATATATTTTCGCACACTTCTATAAATATACTCTCAGTGATATACAATAACAGACAAATACATATACATACACACAATTACACAGACATACATAACTCCACATTTATACACACCACACACAAACACACACACAACGACACACACAAACGCAAACACACACACACACACACACACACACACACACACACACACCACACACACACACACACACACACACACACACACACACAGAACCCTCAATTCGCAAAAAAAAAAAAAAAAAAAAAAAAAAAAAAAAAAAAATCACAAACTCATTCTAATATACATATCAACGCAAGCAACACTACGCATCAGTGAGTAATCATATCAAGTTAATTTCTCTTTTCCAATTTCGTCTGACCTTCTTACTGTGCAACGTCAATGGGTATTTCCACTCACTCATCATGCAATAGTGAAATAACACGTTCTGAGTGCAACGTATCAATCTGCATGAATTTATGACTTGTTCGTAACCTTCGCTCTGGACGTATCATCGCCCCCCCTCCCTATCCCTCACCCCTTCCCTCCCCTTCACCCCCTCTCCCTTCCCTTTCCTTCCTTCCCTCCTTCGTGTCTTTATCACTTCCTCTGACTCCCTCTCCTTTTCCTTCCTCCCTTCCTTTCTCCCTCTCTTTGGTGTCTTATCACCTCTTTCTCTTTCCACTTCCTTCTTCATCACTTCCTCTTACTTCCTCTCCCTTCTCTTCCTCCCTTTCCCTTCCTCCATTCCCTTCTCCCTTTCTTTGGTGTCTTATCATCTATTTTTCCCTCCTCTCTCTTTTCTTCCCCCTCCTTCTTTTCCCTCTTTGACAAATTGTTCCCCTTCCCCTCTCCTTTCTCCCCTTCCCCTCCCCTCTCCCCCTTCCTCCCCCTCTACCCTTCCCTCATTGACATCTCATCACCCCCCTCCCTCCCCCTCCCCCCTTCTCATTTTGATGATGAGGGAGGAAAAAAAAGGCGGGCGGGTGGAGGTGGAGGGGGGGGGGTAAAATGAGGGAATATGAGAAAAAGTTAAACAGAAAACGGATGAATGGGAGAATATAAGTGGAAGTATATCGAGGGAACAGGGATAGGAGAGAGGGATATGAGACACAGAAGGAGGAAGAGAAGGAGCAGGAGGGGGGGGGGGGGTGACGAGGAGGAGGAAAGGAAGTGAGGAAGAAATAGCAGTACTTGTAGCAGAAGTTTGTAGCAGTAGTAGTATAGTAGTAATAGTAGTAGTGGCAGAATTAGCAGTAGTAGCAGTAGTAGCAGTAGTAGTAATGGTAGTAATAGTAAGAGATTTAACAACAGCAGTGATAGTAGTAATAGTAGTAGCAAAATTATCAATGTACAACTAATAGCAGTAGTAGCAGCGTAATATAGTAGTAAGAGTAATTATCGTATTATCTCTAGTAGAAAGCGGCAGTAAAAGAAATAGAAGAGAGAATAGAAGACGAGGAAAAACAAGAAGTGTAGAAGAAGAAAGAATAAATTAAGAATGAAGTGGATACGCATAACAAGAAGGAGGAGGAGGAGAAGCAACAGAAGAAACACAAGCAGAAGAAGTAGTTGCCGGAAGACGAGCAGGAGAGCCCCAAGGAGAAGCAGAAAAAGAAATCAGATACAAGTGAAGTAGGAGGAGGAGGAGGAGAAGGAGGAGGAGGAGGAGGAGGAGGAGGAGAGAGAGGAGAGGGAGGAGGGGGAGAAGGAGGAGAAGGAGGAGGAGGAGAGGAGGAGAGGAGAAGGAGAAGGGGAGGAGGAAGGAGGAGGAAGGAGGAGGAGGAGGAGGAGGAGGAGGAGGACGCGCAGGTGGAAGAGGAGGAGGGGTAGAGTAGGAGTAGGAGGGAGGACGCAGCGGTAGAGGAGGAAGAGGAAGGGGAGGGGAAAGAGGAGGAAGAAAGGGCAATAGAGGAGGAGGCAGAAAGGGGAAAGGAGGAGGAAAAGGGAAGAGAAGAGGAGGAAAGTAAAGAAGAGGAGGAAGGAGGAAAAGAAGAAAAAGAGGAGGGGGAAGAGGAGGAGAAGGAAGTAGAGGAAGACGGAACAGAGGAGGAGGCAGAAGAAGGAAATAGACGAAGAAGAAGAGGAGGAGGAGGAGGAGGAGGAAGAGGAGGAGGGAGAAGAAGACGGAGGAAGATAGAGAAGGAAGTAGAGAAGACGTTGAAGTAGAGGAGGAGGAGACAGAGGAGAGGAGGAAGAGAGAAGAGGAGGAGGAGGAGGAGAGGAGAGGAAGAGGAGGAGGAGAGAGACGGAGAAGATAGGAGAAGGAAGTAGAGGAGATATTGAGTAGAGGAGGAGGAGACGAGGAGAGGAGGAAGAGGAGGAGGAGGAGGAGGGCCAATCTAGACGCCCTTGGACAGATAACTTCTTGTCGGGGCGTTGAAGTCTCCCCCCCCCCCGCTCCATCGCTGCCGTCCACGAAGCCCCAGAAGCATCTCGCCCCAGCATCTCCAGCATCCTCTCATCTCCAGCATCTCGCCCCACTTTCCAGCATCCTCCCTGCTCCATATTCAATATCTTGCTCCCAGCATCTCTAGTATCCCCCCTCCCATCTCCAACAAGTAGCATCCCTCCAGCTCCAGCATCTCCAACATCCCCAACATCTCTAGTATCCCCCCCCCCATCTCTAACAACTAGCATTCCCCAACTCCATCATCTCTAGTATTTTCCATCTCCAACAACCAGCATCCCTCCATCCAGCATCCCATCCTATCTCCACCATCTCTTCCTCTCCAGCATCTCAGCATCCCTCCACCCAGCATCCCACCTCATCTCCAACATCCACCATCCCTTCCTCTCCAGCACCTCAGCATCCCATTCCATCTCCACCATCCCTCTATCTCCAGCATCTCAGCAGCCCTCCACCCAGCATCACACCTCATCTCCAACATCCACCATCCCTTCCTCTCCAGCACCTCAGCATCCCGTCCCATCTCCAACAACCAGCATCCCTCCACCCAGCATCCCATCCCATCTCCACCATCCCTCTATCTCCAGCATCTCAGCATCCCTCCACCCAGCATCCCGCCCCAGCATCCCTGCATCTCACGCCTCCAAGGTTGTCCAGACGAAAAGGTTAGGGTTCGCCCGATGCTCTCGTCGACGACCAACTGAAGTCCCCCTTTCTGGCCTAAAATGTTAAGGCAGATGTCCTCAGACTCCGAGAGGAAGATCTTAAGGTACCGTGGAGGAGGTGTCGTCTCGCTTAAAAGGACTTTGGGGGAAGAAAGGAAGGAAAAAAGGAAGTATTTTTATAAAAGATTTCGATAACGGAGGTCGCGGGTTTGGTGGTATTTGGGGCAGTAACGGGATGACCAGTAATAAAAGCAGGTTGGGTATTAGGTGTCTGCTGTTTGTTTTGTTGTTGTTTTTTGTTGTTGTTGTTGCTATGGTCATTATCGTTATCGTCGTCATCATTATTGCTATTGCGATTATCATTATCATCATTAATATCATTATCACTGTGATCATCATTGTTATTATTACTCTCATAATCATTATTTTTTATCATTATCATCATCTTTACCACTTTTTATCTATCATAATCATTATCATTACCACTATTTTCTTATCGTCATCATCATCATATTTCCCATGGTCATCATCGTTATCAGAAATATCATTCATGACCATCTCTATCAATCATATATCATTCTTCATTTTGATATTGACTCAAAAAGTAATTTTTTCTGTTCTCCTTTGAGACCATCGCACTATAATCCTCCCTGCCTTTCTTTCGTCCTAAAATCCTATCTCCTTTCATCCTCCCTTAAAATTCTCCATCCCTCTTCCCCCTCTTCTTGTCTTCTTGTGTGTCTGTCTGTCTGTCTGTCTCTGTCATTATCTATGTGTCTGTCTGTCTGTCTCTGTCTTTGTCTCCGTCTCTCTCTGTCTGTCTGTCTGTCTGTCCTCTGTCTCTCTCTCCTCTCTCTCTCTCTCTCTCTCTCTCTCTCTCTCTCTCTCTCTCTTCCTCTCTCTCTCTCCCTCTCTCTCTCTCTCTCTCTCTCTCCTCTCTCTCTCTTCTCTCTTCCTCCTCTCACCCTCCTATCTCTATCTATCTCTCTTCCTCACTCTCACCCTCCTATCTCTATCTCTCCCTTTCCTTCCTCCCTCCCTTCCCCTCTCCCCCCCCTCTCTCTCTTCTTCTCTCTCTTCCCTCCTCTCCCCCTCTCTCCCTCCCTCCCCTAGAAAGAAAAAAAAAGAACAGATAAAATAAGAAAATTCCATAATTCAGAGAAAAAAAAATCTTGCGATACCTCATCTCACGCCCATAAACGTCACTCATAAATCGACGTTCAGAAAAGGAGAGTTTAACGAAAGTCTAAAGTTTCTTTTTATTGACAAAATCGCCTTCAGCCACCAACACTTTCGATTTTCTATACGTAAACGGCGAGATAGCATCGGGAGGTTCGACTTGTTCAAATCTCAAAGTTGGTCTTCAAAATGTAAACAAAGCAGATTCGGTGAATGATTTTGAAAATTTTTATTCATTACATATACAAACTATACGCATGACTAAGCTCAAGGCCCAAGGCTAAGGCAAGAGGGAGGGAGGGAGGGGAGGGAGGGAGGGAGGGAGGAGGGAGGGAGGGAGAGAGAGAGAGAGAGAGAGAGAGAGAGAGAGAGAGGGAGGGAGAGAGAGAGAGAGAGAGAGAGAGAGAGAGAGAGAGGAGAGAGAGAGAGAGAGAGAGAGAAATAGACAGACAGACAGACAGACAGATGGAGGCAGACACAGAGACGGATAGAGAATAGGAGGAAACTGAGACAGACAGAAAAATTAGTGAGAGAGAGAGATACAAAGACAGAGAGAGAGAGACAAACAGACAGACAGACAGACAGATGTAAGCAGGGACAAACATACAGAAAAAAAGGGAGAGAGAGAAAAACAGAGACAGACAGAACGAGAGAGACAGAAAGAGACAGACAGACAGACAGAGCGAGAGAGCAACCTGTCCTGTTGGTTTGTCTCCTTCAGATCTATCCCGTGGGTCACCCCCTCCCCCCTCACCCCACCTCACGTAACACCCCCCCCAACCGCTCCCAATACGAGGCGTCCTTGGGAATAATTAGATCACCTCCGAAGGAAGAAGTAGCAGAGAGAAAAAAGAAGAGAGAGAGAGAGAGAGGGAGAGAAGGAGAGAGAGAGAGAGAGAGAGAGAGAGAGAAGAGAGAGAGAGAGAGAAGAAATGATAGAAAGAGAGACGAGAGATAGATAGATAAATAGACAGATAGATAGATAGAGAAGAGAGAGAGAGGGAAGGAGAGAGAGAGAGAGAGAGAGAGAGAGAGAGAGAGAGAGAGAGAGAGAGAGAGAGAGAGAGAGAGAGAGGAGAGAGAGAGAGAGAGAGAAGAGAAGAAAAAGGAGAGAAAAGAAAAAATATAAATAGATAGAGAAGAGAGAAAGAAAGAGATAGATAGAGAGAGAGAGAGAGAAGAGAGAGAGAGAGAGAGAGAGAGAGAGAGAGAGAGAGAGAGAGAGAGAAGAGAGAGAGAGAGAGAGAGAAAGAGAAGAAGATAGATAGAGAGAGACGAATAGGGAGCATAAAAAATGGGGATGGAAAAAAGTTGTCCGTTGACGGCATAGGATATGTTGGGCTAGATGGGTCGGATAAGGGGGGGAGAGGAGGGGGGGAGGGAGAGGGAGGAGGAAAGGGGGGAGGAGGAAAGGGAGGAAGAGGAAGAAGAGGGAAGAGGGAGAAGGGGGAAGGAAGAGGGAAAGGAAAGGGGAGGGAAGAGGAAGGAAGAGGGAGGGGGAGGTAAGAGAAAGGAGGGAGAAGGGGGAAGAGGGAGGTAATAGGAAGAAGGAGGGAGAAGGAGGAAGGGAAAAAGAGGACGGAAAGGAAGAGGGAGAAGGGAAAGGGGGGGAAGGGAGAGGTAAGAGAAAGAAGGAGAGAGAAGGGGGAAGGGAAGAGGAAGAGGAGAGGAGAGGGAAGAGGAAGAAAGAGGGGGAAGGGTGAGGTAAGAGAAAGAAGGAGGGAGAAGGGGGAAGGGAAGAGGGAGAGGGAAAGGGGGGGGGGTGAGAGGATAGGGAGAAGAAGCAGGAGTGCGGGAGAATAAGGAAGATTAAAATACGAAAAGATAAGAGAGGGAGATAGAATAAAAGTACGATGGGGATAAGAAGTGTTGGGTAGGGAGAAGGGAGAATAGAGGAAGAGCAAAAAGTCGAAAGGATAAAGGAAGAAGATAGAATAACGGTAATCAGGGAAAAAGAAATGGACCAAGAGAGGAAGGAAGAATGGAGGAAGTAGAGAGGAAGAAAGGAGAAAGGGGGAAGAGGGAGAAAGATATAAGAAAGGTTTATAGAGAGGGGAGGAAGGGAGAAGAAGGAAATGGAAAAGGAAAGAGGGAGATAGATATAAGAATGGTTTATAGAGAGAGAAGGAAGGGAGAAAGAGGTAGAGTGAAAAGGGAAGAGATAGATAGATATAAGAAAGGTTTATAGAGGGGAGGAAGAGAGAAGAGAGAGAGAGATATATAAGGAAAGTTTATAGAGGGGGGAGGAAGGAGAAGGTTTATAGAGAGGGGAGGAAGGGAGAAGGAGGAAGAGTGAAAAGAGAAGAGATAGATAGATATAAGAAACGTTTATAGAGGGGAGAGGGGGGAGGAAGGGGGGGGGGAGGTGAAGATCTTTTGGACCAGTTTCGTCCAATGTCAAGGAGCTGTTACGATTCACATTGTTAACGGAAATTGAGCAAAATCGCCCTTAAAGGCATGTGCAGATGTCTCCTTTCTCGAGCAGATGAATGTGTCACCTTCTCTCATCTTCTCCACTCTTCTCTCTTCTTCTTTCGTCTTATCCTTTATTCCCTTTCATTTTCTTCCATCTCCTTTCATAGTCTCTCATTTATTTATTTCATTGTTATTATTTATTTATTTTTTTGTCTCTTTTCGTCCTCTCTTCATCTTCTTCTTTCGTCTCCTCTTTTCTTTTATTTTCCTTTATTTTCTTCCATCTCCTTTTATGTAATTCAGTTTTATTTGATAGTCTCTCAATAATCTATTACTATTGTTATTATTATTATTTTATTATTATTATTATATTATTATTATTTTTTTTTTCGTCTTTCTCTTTCATCGTCTTCTTCGTCTCCTCTCATCTTTTTCGTTTTCTTGATAGTCTCTCATCTTTTTTTTGTCTTTTTTTCGTCTTCTTTTGTATTGTTTAATCTTCTTTTATCTTCTCGTCTTTTTTTTTTTACTCTTTTCTCATCACTTTTCATTTTTTTTCATGTTCTCTCATTCTCATTCATTCTATCTGTTTTTTTTTTTTTTTTTTTTTTTGTATTCTTTCATTTTTTTACCTTTTATCTTCGTACACATTTCTTTCTATTATCTTTATCATCATCTGGTCCTATACCTGCTAATAGTAATTAATATTACTGTTATGATCATCGACAAATTATAACAAATAACAATAACATATTTATAACTTTTCCCCTTTCTCTTTCTTCTGACAAATTATAACATATAACAATAACATTTATAACTTCTCTTTCTCTTTCTTCTAAAACATTACCTTCCTCATCATATTCCTCCCGCCATTCTTCCTTCTCCTTCTCCTCTTTCTCTCGTGTTTTAATTTAAGAGTTGCAAAACACGTTTTTTTTATTATTTTTCTCTCTCGCCCACCAGTCCTGCCCTAAAATTCGACCTTGAGACGATAGTAGAAGTAAAACCCAAAGACGCATAGTCACACCTCTTTTTTTTCTTCTTCTTCTTCTTCTTTGTCTTTTTTTCTTTTTCTTTTTCTTCTTTGTCTTCTTTTTTTCTTTTCTTCTTCTTCTCTTTTCTTCTTTTTTCTTCTTCTTTTTTTTTTTCTTTTTCTTTCTTTTCTTTTCTTAGCCGTCCCCCATCTTCCCCCAACTCCTTTTGTTCTCTCTTCTTCTTTCTCTCTTTTTGTCTTTTACTTCTTCCCTAACTCTTCCTCCTCTTCCCTTCCCCCCATCTACCCCCAACCCCCTTTGTTCTCTCTTCTCCAATCTCCTCTTTCTTTCTTTTTGTCTTTTACTTCTTCCCTAACTCTTCCTCCTCTTCCCTTCCCCCCCATCTTCCTCGTCTTCACCCAACCCCTTCTCTTTCCTCTTGTTAAACCTCCTCTTTCTCTCTTTTTTAACTCATCTTTTTCCTAACTCTTCCTCTTCTTCCCTTCTTTTTACGTCTTCCCTCTTTCCCTCTTTTTTCCTTTCCTCCCTCCCCTCTTTTGTACCTCTTACCTCCTCCCCAACTCCCCTCCACATTTTTTACCCCTCCCCTCTTCCCCATCATTATTCCTCCCCTCTCCCCTCTTCCCCAACCCCCTCTCTTCCCCTCTTCCCTCTTCCCCAACCCCCTCTCCTCCCCTCTTTCCTCTTCTCCAACTCCCTTCTTCCCTCTTCCCCAACCCCCTCTTTGCCTCTTTATCTTCTTCCCTCATTCTCTTCTTTCCTTCACCAAACCTTTCCTATCTTCCACTTCT
>NW_020872356.1:25000-35000 GCF_003789085.1 Penaeus vannamei | reverse complement strand
AAATGAGTTTTCGTTAGTAATTAAAGTTAATTGGTAATTAATGAAGAACGAGAGGGATAACGGTGATAATAATAATGGGAATGGTAATGATGAAAATAGGTATATAGATATATATATAGATAGATAGATATTATAGATATATAGATAGATAGATAGATAGATAGATAGATAGACAGACAGACAGAGACAGACAGATAGATAGATATAATTAGATAGACATACAAGAAGGATCATAGAAACAATAGTATTAGTACTATAAGAGTAGTAGTTATAGTAGTAGTAATAGTAATGATAATGGCAATAATAATAAAAATGATAATATTGATGATAAAAATGATAATGATAATAATGGCAATAGTGATATATAATTAACAATAATAATAATAACAGTAATAATAATACTAATAATGATAAAAATAATAATGAATAATAATGATAACAATGATAATAGTAATAATAACAATAATAACAACAAAAACAAAAACAACAAAAACAACAATGACAATACTATCCCTAATGACAATCTCAATAAATCACCCTAATAATCCCACCAATAATTAACGACAATAATAACAATAGCAACAAGGAGTTAATAGAGAAACTCCTTTTTCGTCTGTTTATAGTTTTAAACAACGAAACGGCAACAGAAGGATACCCTGGTTTATCCTTTAAGGCGTGGCTGCAACTGGCCCAAAGGTTCTGATTTATCTAGGAGGGAGAGGAGGGAGAAGGAGGAAGGAGGGAGAGGGAGGGGAGGGAGATAGGAGGGGAGGGAGAGGGGAAGGGGGAGGGAAGGGGTGAGGGGAAGAGGGATGGGAGGGAAGGGGTGAGGGGGAGAGGGATGGGGGAGGGAAGGAGATAGGAGGGGGGGAGGGGAGGGAGAGGGGAGGGGCGAGGGGTAGGGAAGAGAGGGGAGAAGGGAGGGGAGAAGAGGGGAAGGGGAGTGGGAGAGAGAGGGGAGAAGAAGGGGGAAGAGGGAAGGGGAGGGAAGGGGTGAGGGGGAGAAGGGAGGGGGAGAAGGAGAGAGAGGGGGGAGGGAAAAGAGAGAGAGAATGGAGGTGAGAAGAGGAGGGAGGGAGAGGAGAAGGGGAGGGGAGGGAGGGAAGGGGAGAGAGAAGGGAGGGGGGAGGGAAAGGGGAATAAGGGAGGGGAGGGAAGGAGAGGGGAGAGGAGGATGGGTGAGGGGGACAGGGAAGCGGAATGGAGGAAGGGAAGGTGAGGGAAAAGGAAGGGATATGGAGGAGAAGAGAAAAGGAAGGAACAGGAGGAGGAAGTGAGACGGGTGAGGAGGATAGGTGAGGGGGAAAAGGAGAGGGATAACATGGAGGGAAGGAGAGAGAGGAGGGGATGAGAGGAGGAGGAAGGGAGAGGAGGGACCAGGAGGCCAGGCCAGGGAGGGAAGATATCCTTGACACCGTTCACCTCTTCGTTAGGGACTTGCCCAGGAGTCCATTTACAAAGTCCCCCGACGAGAGAAACGGGAGTGTGTTGGAGGCGGGCGAGCGTGTGTGTCTCGAAATATATTATGCTGGGGCGGTGTTAGCACGGCGGGGGGCGAGGCTGCGGCTGGGGGGGGGGGGAGGGGGAAGGCTGGGGGCTGGGGGAGAGGGAGGGGTGGGGGGGGAGAGGACGGGATGACGCAGCGAGATCGGGAATGGGGGCTGGACGGTGCACGGTTTTTTGTTTTCCTTTTCTCTCACACAGATATAATATGTATATGCATATTGTATATATACATATGTATATTTACCTATATATATATATATATTATATATAATATATATATATATATATATATATATATACGTATATATGATATGTATATTATATAAATATATATAATATATATATATATATATATATATATACATACATATATATATATATATATATATATATATATATTATATATATATGTATATATATATTTATATATATACACATATATCTGTATATATGTATATATATAGATAAATATCTGTCTATCTATCTATTTATCTATCTATATATATGTATATACATACATCATCATCATCATCAACATCCTTCCTATCTTCCTCCTCCTCCTCATCATCATCCTCAGAGAGAGAGAGAGAGAGAGAGAGAGAGAGAGAGAGAGAGAGAGAGAGAGAGAGAGAGAGAGAGAGAGAGAGAGAGAGAAAGAGAGAGAGAGAGAATTAAAGAAAATATATGAAAACGGAAAAGGATGATTATATAGTCAGAGGAAGCAAAAAATCATAGAACTAGTACTGATAATAATGATGAAATTAATCAATAAACTAAAAAACCGACAAAGACTAAAGAAAACCACGAAATCCTTCAAGCCAAGATAATAATTACCACTGAAGACGAAGCTATTCCTACCGAGACATTCCCGTGAAGATATTCCAACCGATATTCCTACGAGGACATTCCTACCAAGACATTCCTACGATTCCTACCAAGAAGACATCCATTCCTACTTTTCAACCAAGACATTCTCCTGCCAAGCCATTCCCATGAAGATATTCCAACCAATATTCCAACCCAGACATTTCAAGTAGGACGCTCCAACCAAGACATTCCTATGAAGATATTCCAACCAATATTCCTACGAAGACATTCCTATCCAACCATTCCTACGAGACATTCCTATACCGAGACAATATTTCCTATCAAGACATTTCAACCAAGATATTCCTACCGAGACTATAGGCATTCCTATCAAGACATTCCTCCGAGGATATCTCTACCAATATTCCTACGAAGGCATTCCTATCAAGACAGTTCAGCTAGACGCTCCGAAGACACCTACCAAGCCATCCCTACCCACATTCCAACTAAGGTATTCCTACCGAAACAGCCCTACCCGCATTCCTTTCGAAGGCATTCCTACCAACATTCCTATAGAGAAAATCCTACCAAGGTATTTATACGAATACTAAGAATACTGAGAATACTAAGCCATTTCTACCAACATTCCTACTGAGAAATTCCTATCGAGACATTCCTAACAAGACTTTTAAACTCTGACGTTCCAACCAAGACATTCTCACAAAGCCAATCCTATCAAGACATCCCTACCCACGCATTCCAACCAAGACATTCCCACAAAGCCAATCCCAACAAGACATCCCTACCCACACATTCCAAAGAGACATTCCTACCAAATCATTCCCACAAAGCCATTCCTAACAAGACCTCCACACCCACACATTCCAAAGAGACATTCCAACCAAATCATTCCCACGTATCCATTCCTACATTATCCATTCCTCAATCCACGCGTTCCAACCGAGACATTCCTTCTCCCTTACATCCTACCGAAGGAGACGAGACACGCGGCCTTCGAAGAGTAAAAGAATAGAAAGGAAAAGAGAGAGAAAGAAAGAAGAGGAAAAAAAAGATAGAAATATAATAACCAGATCGAGAAACTAATGCCAGAAACACCTTAAAAAAAAAAACAGAAAAGATAATCAGAAAAAAAAAAAATAATAAATAAATAAATTAAATAAATAATAATATAAATAAAAAACTCAGAAATAAATTAAATAAATAAAAAACTCAGAAAAATAATAATAAATAAAAAAACTCAAAAAATAAATAAATAAATAAATAAAAAGATACTCAGAAAGATAAATTAATAAATAAAAAGGAAGAAAGAGAAAGAGGAAGAAGTCCCTGGCAGGAGGATCAGGCAGGAGGACTCCCTTTCGTAACCAAGGAATCCTGACCAGTCTCTTGACCTCGAATAAGGAGATAAGGATCGAAGGAGGCAAGGAGGATGGGAGAAATGCCTTAGATAAAGAAGAAGAAAAAAAAAAGGAGGAAAGAAAGGAAAAGAAATGGAAAGAGAAGGAAGGACTAAATGGAGATATGCCTTCGATAAAAAGAAGATAAAAAGGAAGGAAAAGAAAGGAAAAGAGAAAGAAAGAAGAGTAAAAAGGAAGGAAAAGAAAGGAAAAGAGAAAGAAAGAAGAGGTTAAAAAGGAAGGGAAAGAAAGGAAATGAGAAAGAAAGAAAGAAGAGGATAAAAGGATAGGACTAATGGAAGAAACCCTTAGATAAAGAAGAAGAAGAAGATAAAAAGAAGGGAAAGAAAGGAAAAAGAAAGAAAGAAGAAGATAAAAGGAAAGAAAAAGAAAGGAAAAGAGAAAGAAATAAGAGGATAAAAAGGAAGGAAAAGAAAGGAAAGAAAAGAAAGAAAGAAGATAAAAGGATAGGACTAAATGGAGAAATGCCTTAGATAAAAAAGAAGATAAAAAGGAAGGAAAAGAAAGGAAAAGAGAAAGAAAGAAGAGGTTAAAAAGGAAGGAAAAGAAAGGAAATGAGAAAGAAAGAAAGAAGAGGATAAAAGGATAGGACTAATGGAAGAAACGCCTTAGATAAAAAAGAAGATACAAATTGTAGAAAGGGAAAGAGAAAGGAAGAAAGAAGAGGATAAAAGGATAGGACTAATGGGAGAAACGAATTAGAAAATAAAAGATAAAAAGGAAGAAAAGGGAAAGAGAAAGAATAGAGAGGAAAAGAGAAAGAAAGAAAGAAGAAGAAAAAAAAGATAGACTCATGGGAGAAACGAATTAGAAAAAAGAAGATAAAAAGGAAAAAAAGAAAGGAAAGAAAGAAAGGAAAAGAAAAAAGAAAGAGAAAATGAAAAGGACTAATGAGAGAAACCCTTTGAAAAAAAAGCAAGAAGAAAAAAGAAAGGTGAACGAATAGAGAGGAAATGAGAGAAAGAAAGAAAAGAAAACAGAAAAAAGGATAAGAATGGGTACTAATGGGAGAATGGTAAAAGAATAGAAAGGAAAAGAGAATAGAGATAAATAAAAAAGAGGAAAATAGGATAAGAATGTAGTAATCAGATCTGGGGACTAATGGTAAGAACTCCTTGGAAAAATAGAAAAATAAAAAGGAAGAAAAAGAAAGTTGAAAAAAAATAGAAAAGAAATAAGAAAGGAAGAAGAAGAAAAAGGAGGAAATGAATAATACATATGAATAGCAAATAATGGTTATATCAAAGTCAGGATAAATAATAAAAGTGTCAATAAAGGGGGAAAGGAAGAAGGAAAAAAGAAAGCAGCAAAAAAAAAGAAAAAAAGGAAAGAAGAGAAAAAAGAAAAATTAAAAAAAAAAAAAAAAAAAAAATATATATATATATATATATATATATATATATATATATATATATATATATATATATATATATATATATATATTATAGCAAAGTGATTAACATTTATAAAAATAAGGATGAATGATAAAAGTGTCCAAAATAGGAGAAGAGAAAGAAGAACGAGGGAAAGGAATACATGTGAAAGAAAATTCATCAAGAATAGCAAATGAAGAAGAAGAAAAAGGAGAATATGAGTAGGAGGATAATGCTGAGGAGAGATGAAAATATATGCATAAGATAAGAAGAAAGATCGGAGAAAGAGAGAGAAAGGAAAAACAAATATATATAAACATGAGAGAGACGAGAGAGAGAGAGAGAGAGGAGAGAGAGAGAGAGAGAGAGAGAGAGAGAGAGAGAGAGAGAGAGAGAGAGAGAGAGAGAGAGAGAGAGAGAGAGAGAGAGAGAGAGAGAGAAAAAAAATAGAGATAGATAGATAGACAGAGAGAAGGGACATAAGAGAGAGAGAAAAGAGAGAACAAGAGAGAGAGAGAGAGAGAGAGAGAAAGAGAGAGAGAGAGAGAGAGACAGAGAGAAGGAAAAAACAAAAAAGAGAGAAGAGAAGAAGAAGAAAAAAAAAAACACAGCACAGATATATATAGAGAGAAGAAGAGAAGAGAAAAAAAAACAATAATATTAGTAAAAAAATATAAGCCCCTTCCTCCAGCCAGCAGCGCTTTCTGTCCAACGGCGTCTCGAAAACCAGAATCCGAAGTCGTGTTCCGAGATCCTTGTCGAAGCTCCGAAGCACAGACTCGACTCGGACTCGGACGCCGCTTCGAACTCTCTCGCGATAAAGTTGTATCCGTGACGCATCCAGCTGTCAATAATAGGTTTCCTTGCATTGCTCTTGGACACATACAAAGGATCTTTGCACTTACACGCAGTTAGCAGGGAAGGAGAGTCGGGGGGAGGGGGGGGGAGAGGGGTAGGATGACAGTGGAAATGAAGCACCGAGTTTGGAGGATTATTTTCGGTACGTGAGGTAAAGGGAGGGAGGGAGGAAAGTGGGGTGAGGGGAGAGGGGGGAAAGGGAAAGGGAGGGAAGGAGGAAAGTCGGGGAGAAAGGGAAAGGGAGTGGTAAGGGAAGGAGGGAAGTGGGGAGGGAGATAGGGAAGGGGGGATGGGGGAGAAGGGGAAAGGTACGATGGGAGGAGGGGGAAGGGGGAGAAAGGGAAAGGGAGTGGTAAGGGAAAGGAGGGAAGTGGGGAAAGGAGATGGGAAGGGGGATGGAGATGGAGATGGGAGTGGTAAGGTATGAAAGGGAGTGGTGAGGGAAGGATGAAGTGGGAAAGGAGAATATGAGGAAGGGGAGATGGAGAAGGGATGGACGAAGTTGGGGGAGAGCGAGGACGAGGGAAAGAGACACAGACACAGACAGACAGACACAATAAAAGAGAGAGAGAAAGAAACAAGAAGAGAATATTAAACGAAAAATACATCATTGGTGTGGTGAGAGAAAGGAGACTTCTCAAACTAAAAAGTAAGAGAGAAAAGAACAGAAAGAAGAGAATAGAGAGATAAGGAAAACAAAGAATAAAAACATGTATTTGCGTAGAATGAAAGGAAGAAAGAACAAAGATATCTCCAGATGTAAAATGCCAAGAAAGAAAACAAATATTATATTCTCAGTGTGTGATGATAAAGACGGAAGAGTAATTGCAATGTGAAAAGAAAAGAGAAAAAGGAAAAGACGAAAACAAAAGAAAAAAAAGAAGAAAGACGAGAGGAGGAAAAAGAGAACAAGAGAGAGAGAGAGAGAATGTAGGTTTGGAGGAGAGAAAAAAAACTTACAATTTTTGTCTATTCGTTTCAATATTTATTCATCTACTTATTCGTCTATCTGTTTATCTGTTCATCCATTTATTCATGTTATTTCCGTTACCCGTTCCAAAAAAAGAAAAAAAAGAAAGAAAGAAAGAAAGAAAAAAAAAATAACGGAGCTTCAAGTCTGAAAAAAAATTAAGACGATAAATAGATAACGAAGAAGTTACCGGATAATAAATAATAAAACTTAAAAAAAAGTAGGTAGAAAAACAGAGATTGGCAATAAATTGATATAAACACAGTTGCAGTTATTGCCTCCCTGTCGATAACATTTTCAGAGATGATTCTCAAATCAGATTCATTTCTCTTTCAGAATCATTCATAACAAGAAACATATAAAAAAGAAGAAAAAAGATAACATATTTCTTCAATGTTTCCAGCCCTCCCTTCCTAAATGTTCTTTCTTGTGACAATAAACCCAAAGTGTAATGTTTATCTTTTTTTCCAAGTTCTTAATGAGTTCTTGGTGAGCGATAGAGACTTCCCTCCCCTCCCCATAATCCCCCTCTCCCCACAACCCCTCCCCCTCCCGTCTGTAACTTATATTATTTCCAACTATTAATTATGATCTCTAGTGGTTGGGTACCCTGGGATTGGCAGCCCTGCTTGTATCACTACGGGGAGTGTGGCACGCCTGACGAAGTGTCTCCTGGTGGGAAGGAATCATGACTTTATTTTTTCGATTTTCTTTCTTTCTTTCTTTTTCTTCTTCTTCTACGCTCTTCTTTCTCTCTCTCTTTCTCTTTTCTCTCTCTTGTTTAATTTTTTCCCGGTTTTACTTTCCTGTTCTCCATTCTCTTTCCTTGATATATTTTCTGTCTAGATTCTCTTTCTCTCTTTCCTTCTCCTATCTTTTCTGTCTCTTATTCTTTCTTTCTTCCTCCTTCTCGTCCTTTCTTTTTTTTTCTTCTTCTTTCTCTTTCTTCCTCCTCCTCCTTTCTTTTCTCTCTCTCTTTCTTTCTTTCCTTCTTCTATCTTTTCTCTCTTTCTTTCCTCCTCCTCCTCCTTCTATCTTTTCTCTGTCTCTCTTTCTTTCCTCCTCCTCCTCCTTCTATCTTTTCTCTGTCTCCTCTTTCTTTCTCCTCCTCCTCTTTCTCTTTTCTCTGTCTTTCACTCTTTCCTCCTCCTCTCTTCTCTCTCTCTTCTCCTCTCTCTCTCTCTCTCTCTTCTCCTCCTCTCTTCTCTCTCTCTCTCCTCTCCTTCTCTCTCTCTCTTCTCTCTCTCTCTCTCTCTCTCTCCTTCTCCTCCTCTCTTCTCTCTCCCTCTTTTTTTTCTCCCCATCGTAAGAGCACTTTAATGTTTCTTTATATCCATTGCGCATACACACACGCAGAGTACATAGCTGTGGATGTCTATTAACGCTGTATTATGCATTCGTCCAGACACGTTTTATGTATTCATTGTAGTTAGTTTTCTTTCATTCTTTCTCTCTCTTTGTCTGTTTGTCTTTCCGTCTCTCTCTGTCTGTCTGTCTGCCCGTGTCTCTCTCTGGCTGTTTGTCTTTCCGTCTCTCTCTGTCTGTCTGTTTGTCCGTCTCTGTCTGTTTGTCTGTCCGTCTCTCTCTCTGTCTGTTTGTCTGTCCGTCTCTCTGTCTGTCTGTCTGTCTGCCTCTATCTGTCCGTCTCTCTCTCTTTCTCTTCTTTTACCTCCTCCGGTTCTTCAGCCCCCTACTCCTCACATATACCTCTCCTTTTCCTTCTTTTCTTCCTCCTCATTCCATCTTCCTTACTCCTTTTCCTTCTCCTCCTCATTGCATCTACCTTATTCCTTTTCCTTCTCCTCCTCATTGCATTTTACTTACTCCTTTTCCTTCTCCTCCTCCTCTTCTTGCTTTTCCTTCTTCTCCTCCTCATTCCATTTTCCTTACTCCTCCTCTTCCTCCTTTTCCTTCTTCTCCTCCTTGTATCTCGCTCCTGCATACCTATCGGGCGTTTAGACGCGGTCTGAGATATCAAAGAAGAATAAAAAAGAAGAAAGAGTATATGGAAAGGGATGGAGAGGAGGAAAAAAGGAAGATGAAGAAAGAAATAAAAGAAGAAAGACCAAAAGAAAAAAGGGAGGAGAAGGAAGAGGGAAAAGACGTAAGGAGGAGACGGAGAGAACAAAGGGAGGAGAAGAAAATAGAAAGAAGGAAGATAAAAAATACGAAAGACAAAAGGAAGAGAAGAGGAAAGAATGAAAAAAGAATAAACGAAAACAGAAAGAAAAAATGATGAGAGAAGAGAAAGAAGATAGAAATACGGGACAGAAAAGAAAATGATGAGAGAGAGAGAAAGAAGATAGAAATAAAGGACAGAAAAGAAGAGAAGAGAGGCGGAGGAGGAGGTAGGAGGGGGGGGGGGAGGGGTAGCCAACCGGATGCTAATTAAATAATAATTAATCAATAACAGCGACGCCATCTTGAGTGTGAAGGGTCGTCTCAGGTCTTGTCTCCCACCGCCCTTCGCTGTCTCCTCGGGGTGGTTGGTTTTCATTTTTATTTCTTTATTCTTGATGAAGGTGTGTTGAGTTTTCATCATTGTATTTTTTTTTCTCTCACTTATTCAAAATATTTCTCTTTATTCTTCAGTGCCCCATTGAATATATTTCTCTCCCTCTCTTGATGTACTCTTTATATACGTTAAATATATATATATATATATATATATATATATATATATATATATATATACTTATTTATATATTTAGATATATATCTGCGTGTATCTGTGTGTTTATATTTATCTATATAAGATATTTTTTTTCTATTTTGACCATGGCAAAACTGCACCCATACTATATGAATCCTTTGACTGAAGACTTCAAGGAAGACGATATGGTAATCAAACATATCCGAGCATGAAAAGCTCGTGTTTTTCTGTCAAGGCGTACCAAAAGCAGACCTGTTTCATGTTTCGTCTCTCTCTCTCTCTCTCTCTCTCTCTCTCTCTCTCTCGTTTAATCGTTCAGCCAGTCTCCTCTGTCGTCCATCTTTTCATCCACTCATCTCATGTTTCCTTCTTTGGCGCTTCCGACAGAAAAAAA
>NW_020872356.1:2500-5000 GCF_003789085.1 Penaeus vannamei | reverse complement strand
ACACATATGTAGATATGCATATATATATATATATATATATATATATATATATATATATATATATATATATATATATATGTATATAAAGATAGATGTGTAGTTGTATAGATGTATGGATATATATATATATATGTATATATATATATATATATATATATATATATATATATATATATATAATATATATATTATATATATATATATATATATATATATATAATGTATATATTTGTATGTGTGTATGTATATATATATGTATATATACAGTACATATATGCATATAACATACATACATATATATATATATATATATATATATATATATATATATATATATATATAGAGAGAGAGAGAGAGAGAGAGAGAGAGAGAGAGAGAGAGAGAGAGAGAAACGGACAGACAGGAACAGCGAACCACATCCAAAAAATATATCTATATGTATACAACGAAAGAAAGAAATAAAAAATTGACAAAAAGAAATACAAGACCGGCATCGACGCCCCCCCAGATAAAGTAAAAGTCAATTTACACATCGCCAAATCGACGCCCGCGAGTCACGCCCCTCCTCTAAAGGGAGCGAAGAGGAGACCCGCCTTCGTCCGCGTCTCCTGAGCGTCTGGGGCCTCGACTTGACTCGCTCCTCCCCCCCTCGCGCGCGCCCGACGGAGGTGTAGCGGGTGGAGTCATTTTGCCGCGCTTTCCGTGCGCAAAGTGACTGTCTTTTGTCTTTTTTTTTATTTTGTCTTTTTTATCTTTTGTTTATAATTTCTGTGGGAATTTTGTGCCATCTTTTTGTGTTTGTTTATAATTTTTATGGGAATTTTTTTGTCATCTTTTTGTTTTGTTTGTAATTTTTGTGGGATTTTTTTGTTGTAGTCTTTTTTTATTTGTTAAAGTTTGTGTTTTTTTCTGCTTGTTTGTAATTTTTAATGTCCATATTAATTTTGTTTTTCGTATTTTTCTCTTTAATTAGGAACTTAACGTACATGTGCATACACACGTAAATAAATAAATAAATAAATAAACAGAGCCAGGGAGAGAATGAGACAAAGAAGAGGAAGAAGAGGAAAAGAAGAAGGAAAAAATAAAACGACAAAGGCAGAGACAAACACCACCCAAGACGAAGAAGGAAATGAAAAAAAGAAGAAAAAAAAGAAGCACTTCTATAACCTACCCGCCCCTCCCCCTCCACTGCTCCCCCTCCCCCCCCCTCCCCCCTCCATGCCCCACCACTTGGCGCCAAACCCGAGCTGAGTCACACTATCATATAAAAGAATTTATGCCACGCACTGAGCAGTATCTCCTTCCCCCTTCCCCTCTCTCTTTTCCTCCTCCTTCCCTCTCTCTTTTCCTATCCTTTTCCCTCTCTCTTTTCCCTCCTCCTCCCCCTCTCTCTTTCTTGTCTCTTTCCCATTCCATTTCCTTCTCTTTCCCTCCCTCTTTTTTTATTCCCTCCCTTCACCTCTCTTTCTCGTCCCTTTCCTTTTCTCATCCTCTCTCTTTCCCTCCCCTTCCCTCTGTCTTTCCCTCTCTCTTTCTCGTCTCTTTGCCCCTTTCTCTCCCCCTCTCTCCTTCCTCCCCCTTCCCCTATCTTTCCTTCCCCCCTCCCCTCTCCTCTCTCTCTCTCTCTTTCCCTCTCCATTCTCTCTTTCTCTCCCTACCCCTTTTCTTTCCCTCCTCTCCCCTCTTCTACCTTCCTCTCTTCCCCTTATCCTCTACCTTTACCTCCTCTTCTTTGATATCCTCTTCCATTCTCACTTCCCCCATTCTTCTCCCCCCTCCTCTTTTTATTCCTCTTCATCTTCCCTATCCTCTTCTCCCTCCCCTTACCCTTCCAATTCCTCTTCCTTATCGACTTCCACTTCCTCTTCCTTATCGACTTCCACTTCCTCTTCCTCCTTCCCCTTGCAGTTTCCTTCTTTCTCCTTCCATTTCCTTTCCCCTCCCCTTCCTCTTCCCTCCTCTTCCTATTCCTCTAATCCTCTCTTTTCCTTTTCCTGTTTTCCTTCGTCTATCTCCCTTTCTTTAATGCCTTCCTGCCTTTATTCTGCCAATCACTCCCTTTCCCTCTCTTCTTCTTCTACTCTTTTCTTTTCCCTCACTCTCTCCCCCGTCTTCCTCTCTCTCCTTTCTACCCTTTTTCTCCCTCTCTCCCTTTCCTGCCTCTTACTAGTTCCTCGTCTCCCCTCTCCTTCTCTCCGCCCTTATCCTGTTCCTTACCTCTCTTCTTCTCTCTGTATCTACTCATCCCCACTTTCTTCCTTTCTATGCCCCCTCCTTTATTTATTCCCCTTCTTTCCTCTATCTTCTGTTCTTCCTTAAACCCTTCATTTTCTCTCCTTCTACCCTCCTCCTTATCTTCCAATACCTTCCTCTCTCTCTCATTTTCTTTCTTTTCTCTCCTTCTATTCCCCCTCCTTATCTTCCTTTTTTTCCAATTCCCTTCCATTTATCCCCTCCTATCCTCCCTTTTCCTCATCCTTCTTTCACCCTTCTCCAT
>NW_020872353.1:65739-86069 GCF_003789085.1 Penaeus vannamei | reverse complement strand
GCTTCCCTCCTCCCTCCTCTCTCCGCTTACTTCCTTCTCTCTCCGCTTCTCCTCCCTCCTTTCTCCGCTTCTCTCCTCCCTCTCCTCCTCTCCGCTTCCTTCCCTCCTCCCTCCTCCTCTCCTCCTCCTCTCTCCGCTTCCTTCCTCCTCTCCGCTTCTCTCCTTCCCTCTCTCCACTTCCCTCCTCCCATTAATTCGCGCCACCGGAAGCGAGCAGGAAATTCTTCACTCGCGCGCCCACGAATATATTTCTACAAGTGTAAATTATAAAGCGCGGGTGGTATCTGCACCTGGTGATGATCTGCTTCAGTTCTCTCTTCGTTTCCTCCTCTCCCGTCTTCCATGTCCCCATTTCTCTCGTTTCCTCTCTCCTATTTTCTTCTCTCCACTCCGATTATCCCCTCTCCGCTCTTGTGCTCTTAAATCTCCTCCTACTTCTTATTTTATTTTTTTTTATCGTCCTCATCCTCTTCTTCTTCTTCTTCTTCTCCTTCTCCTCCTTCTTTCTTCTTCTCCTTCTTCTCCTTCTCCTTCCTCCTTCTCCTTCCCTTCTTCTTCTCCTCTTTCCATGCCTATTATCCATTCGCATCTCCCTTTTTCTCTCGTATCTCCTTCTCTCCTTTCCTATCCTCCTCTTACCCTTCTCATCCTCTATCCTTCTCTCCCCCTTCTCATCCCTTATCATACTCTTCTATTATCCTAACCCTATCCTTCATTCCTTTTTCCCTATTCCATTTCTTCCCCCCCCCCTTCTCCCCTTTCCTATCACTTAACCCTTTCCTCTCTCACCTCCCCCTCCCCTCCCCACCCCCCTTCTCCCCTTTCCTATCACTTCACCCCTTTCGTCTCTCACCTACCCACCCCCTTCTCCTCTTTCCTATCACTTCAACCCTTTCGTCTCTCACCTACCCCTCCCCCCCTCCCCCTCCTCCCTTCTCCCCTTTCCTATCACTTCACCCTTTCGTCTCTCACCTCCCCCTCCCCCCTCCTCCTCTACCCACCCCCCTTCTCCCCTTTCCTATCACTTCATCCTTTCGTCTCTCACCTACCCCATCCCCCCTCCCCCCTCCCCCCCTCCCCCACCCGCACCGAGCACGCAGACCCACTTCCAATCCAATTGTTTCTGGCAATGACTATTCATTACACGCCAAATACATTCATTTCGTTAAATCCTCCATGTAATTATTTATGATAAAAAACACCGCCAGGCATTTTTTTTTTTTTTTTTACCCAGTTTCCGAAATGGAGTTTAACTGAATATTTCACGGACCAGGATGCTTCATCACAACAGAAAACGGAGACGGAGGGCTAGGTCCTCGTTTTCTTTTTCTGTTTACAAATGTAATTATTTTCATCGCGTTTTTTTTTTTTTTTTTTTTATACTGTCAATTTATTTTTCTGTTTACAAATGTAATTATTTTCACCGCGTTTTTTTTTTTTTACTGTCAATTTTTTTTACTGTTTAAAAATGTAATTATTTCATCGCGTTTTTTTTTTTTTTTTTTTTTTTTTACTGTCAATCTATTTCTGTTTCCAATGTAATTATTTTCACCGCGTTTTTTTTTTACTGTAAATTATTTTTCTGTTTACAATTGTAATTATTTTCACCGCGTTTTTATTTTAATGTCAATTTATTTTTCTGTTTTACAAATGTAATTTTTCCACCGCGTTTTTTTTTTTTTTTTTTTACTGTCAATCTATTTTCTGTTTCCAATGTAATTATTTTCACCGCGTTTTTTTTTACTGTCAAATTATTTTTCTGTTTACAAATTGTAATTATTTTCACCGCGTTTTTTATTTTAATGTCAATTTATTTTTCTGTTTACAAATGTAATTATTTCCACCGCATTTTTTTTTTTTTTTTACTGTCAATTTATTTTTACTGTTTACAAATGTAATTATTTTCACCGCGTTTTTTTTTTTTTTTTTTTTTTTTTTTACTGTTAATTTATTTTTCTATTTACGATGTCATTATTTTCACCGCGTTTTATTATATTTTTTTTTACTGTCAATTGATTTTTAACTGTTACAAATGTAATTATTTCCACCGCGTTTTTTTGTTTTTTTTTACTGTCAATTTATTTTTGTTTACAAATGTAATTATTTTCACCGCGTTTTTTCTTTTTTTTTCTTTTTCTTACTGTTAATCTAACTCTTGATGTATTTTCGTTTTCATTTAATCATATATGCGCATTCATTATCTTACCTTTATCGTAAATGGATAAACAAGTCATTATTTTCTCCAGTATTTTTTCTTGTATCATCATATAGTATTTCAAGTGCACATATAATAAATTATTATTTTTTTGTTACATCATTTATCAGTACAAAAAATAAATGTAATTCTCTTTATCTTCTGTTCTCTTTAGCATTGTCATTTCATCATTCTTTGTGCTTTTATAGAAAACGGAGACAAAAAGGCAGAAAAAGAAATAGAAAAAAAAATAAAAAAAAAACGTAACGGATGACACTAAAATAAACATAGTGAAAGAGAGAGGGAAAAGAGAGTAGGAATAGGAGAGTGAGAGGGATGACGAAGAGAGAAAGGGGAAAGAGGGGGAGGGAGGGAGGGAGGGAGGAAGGGAGGGAGGAGGGGAGGGAGAGGAGGAGGAGGGAGGGGAGGAGAGGGAGGGAGGAGGAGAGAGAGGAGGAGGAGGAGGAGGAGGAGAGAAGAGGATGGAGGGAGAAAGAGAGAAAGAGAGAAGAGAAGAGAAGAGAGAAGAAGGAAAACACTAGAACCCGCACCAGAAAGAAACAGAAATGATAAAAAATAGAAAGAATGGAAAATATTCAACAAAGACCTGAATAAAAAATAAAAAATATATATATAAAGAAGCAAAAAAAAAAAAAAAAAAAAAAAAAAAAACAAAAAAATACAGAAAAGAAGGAAAAAGATATACAAAAATAAAATATAATTCAAAAAGAATGCAAGATACCGAGAGAGAGAGAAAGTACAAAAAAGAGAGATAAAGAACAAGAACAAAAAAAAGGACACACACGAAGAGAAGAAACAGAAAAAAAAAAGGACACCACGAAGATAAAGAAATAAAGCGCGAGCCAAAAATGCAGAAAGAAGGAAAAAGAGTATACACAAAATAAAAATAATAAATAAATGGCAAGATACCGATAGAAGAAAAAAGTACAAAAAAAGAGAATAAACGAAAGAACAAGAATAAAAAAAGGACAACAAAGAAGAAAGCAATAAAGAGCGAAGCGAAAAAACAAGAATAAAAAGGACACACCACGAAGAGAAAGAAACAAAGAGCGAGCGAAAGAAACGAATAAAAAGAGGGCACACACGAAGAGAAAGAAACAAGAATAAAAAGGACACACACGAAAGAAAAGAAACAAAGAGCGAGCGAAAGAAACAAGAATAAAAGAGGGACACACACGAAGAGAAAGAAACAAAGAGCGAGCGAAAGAAAACAAGAATAAAAAGAGGGACACACACGAAGAGAAAGAAAAAAGAGCGAGCGAAAGAAAACAAGAATAAAAAAAAAGGACACAACACGAAGAAGAAAGAAACAAAGAGAAAGAAACAAGAATAAGAAAAAGAGAGAAGCGAAAGAACAAGAATAAAAGAAGGGGACACACACGAAGAGAAAGAAACACAAGAGCGAGCGAAAGAAACAAGAATAAAAAAAAGGGACACACACGAAGAGAAAGAAACAAAGAGCGAAGCGAAAGAAACGAAGAAAAAAAGACGGACACACTAGAAGAGAGAAGAAACAAAGAGCGAGCGAAAAGAAACAAGAAATAAAAAAAAGGGCACACACGAACAAAAGAAACAAGAATAAAAAAAGGACACAACACGAAGAGAGAGGAGAAACAAAGAAGCGAAAAAACAAGGCGAAAGGAGGAAAGAAACAAGAATAAAAAAAACGGACACACCACGAAGAGAAAGAAACAAAGAGCGAGCGAAAGAAACAAGAATAAAAAAGGACACGAAGAGAAAGAAACAAGAATAAAAAAAGGACACACACGAAGAGAAAGAAACCAAAGAGCGGCGAAAGAAACGAGATAAAAAAAAAGACACACGAGAGAAAGAAACAAAAGAGCGAGCGAAAGAAACAAGAATAAAAAAAGGACACACACGAACAGAAAGAAATAAAGAGATAAACGAAAGAAACAAGAATAAAAAAAGGACACAACACGAAGAGAGAGAAACAAAGAGCGAGCGAAAGAAACAAGAATAAAAAAAGGACACAACACGAGAAAAAACAAAATGCGAGCGAAAGAAACAAGAATAAACAAAGGACACAACACGAAGAGAGAGACACAAAGAGCGAGCCAACAACATCCACGCATCCGGCACATCCACTCACAGAAATAAAAGTTCTCGAGCGCCTTTTCCTTCTCGTCCAGTCGGCGATACGAGCCATTCAACGACGTCGAATAACAGGTCAAACCCGGGTCAACAAGGTCAGGAAAAAATCGGTCCCCTGACCTTTAGAACCTGCCAAGAGTTGCTCTTTATAAGCGAGATTTAGAAGGGGAAGAAGGGAGAAGGAAAGGAGGAGGAGGAGGAGGAGAGGAGGGAGAAAGGAGGGAGAGGGAGGGAGGAGGAGGGAGGGGGAGGAGGAGGGAGAGTGAAGGAGGGAGGAGAGAGAGAGAGAGAGAGAGAGAGAGAGTATAAAAAAAGAGAGATAAACGCAAGAAACAAGAATAAAAAAAAGGACACAACACGAAAGAGAGAAACAAAGAGCGAGCGAAAGAAAACAAGAATAAAAAAGGACACACACTAAGAAAGAAACAAGAATAGAAAAAAAAGACACACACGAAGAGAAAGAAACAAGAATAAAAAAAGCCACAACACGAAGAGAGAGACACAAAGAGCGAGCCCAACAACATCCCACGCATCCGACACATCCACTCACAGAAACAAAAGTTCTCGAGCGCCTTTTTCCTTCTGTCCAGTCGGCGATACGAGCCATTCAAACGACGTCGAAATAACAGGTCAAAAACCCGGGTCAACAAGGTCAGGAAAAAATCTGTCACCGACCTTTAAAACCTGCCAAGAGTTGCTCTTTATAAGCGAGATTTAGAAGGGGGAGGAGGGAGGAGGGAGAGGAGCGGAGGAGGCGAGAGGGAGAAGAGGAGGAGGAAGAGGAGAGAGGAGAGAGAGGGAAGGGAGGGAGGGAGGGAGACGGGAGGAGGAGACAGAGAAGGAGGGAGGAGAGGGAGAGGAGGGAGGGAGGGGAAGAGGGAGAGAAGAGAGAGAGAGAGGAGGAGAGGGAGAGAGGGATGAGAGAGCAAGGGAGAAGAGGGACAGAGAGAGGAGAGAGAGAGAGAGAGAGAGAGAGAGAGAGAGAGAGAGAGACGAGAAGAGGAGAGAGAGTATAAAAAAGAAGAGAGAAAAAACGCAAGAAGAAACAAGAATAAAAAAAGGCCACAACACGAAGAGAGAGAAACAAAGAGCGAGCCAACAACATCCACGCATCCGGCACATCCACTCACAGAAACAAAAGTTCTCGAGCGCCTTTTCCTTCTCGTCCAGTCGGCGATACGAGCCATTCAACGACGTCGAATAACAGGTCAAACCCGGGTCAACAAGGTCAGGAAAAAATCTGTCCCCTGACCTTTAAAACCTGCCAAGAGTTGCCTCTTATAAGCAGATAAGCGAGGAGGATTTAGGAGGAAGAAGGAAGAAGTGAGAGGGGGAGAAGAGGAGAGTGGAGGAGGAAGGAGGAAGAGAGGAGGTTGAAGGGAAGGAGAGAGAAAGAGAAGGAGGAGAGAGGGGAGGAAGGGAGGGAGGAGGGAGGAGGAGGGGGGAGGGGGGGCGGGAGGGGAGGGGGAGGGAGGGATGAGAGGAGGAGAGAGATGAGAGAGGAGAGAGAGAGAGAGAGAGAGAGAGAGAGAGAGAGACGAGAGAGAGAGAGACAGAAGAGAAAGGACGAGCTGAAGAGAAAGAAAGAGAAAGAAGAGAGAATGAGAATGACAGAAGAAAAAGAGAAGGACAGAGAAAGAAGAGAATGACAAGATAAAGAGAATGACAAGAGAGTGACAGAGAAAGAAGAGATGACAGAGAAAGATGAGAATGACAGAGAAAGAAGAGAATAACAGAGAAAGAAAAAAGAGAAAGAGAAAAGAACAAGAACAGAAAAAGAAAAAGAGAAAGAGAAAGAGAGAGAATCAGAGAGAGAAAGAGATGAGAAATCTTATTCAACTACACATGATGGGCCTCTGTGCTGTAAGGATTCTACTCAGGTAGACATAAAATCTCTATTCAACTCAAGATGAAAGAACTCTATCTCCAGGACAGACAGATAGACAGACATGATAAGACTTTCTACTTTGAGGACAAGATTAAAAAAAAAAAAATCTATTTGAACAAAAAGTCGAAAAAATTCTACAAAACAGAAAGACAGATGAGGACAAGATTAAAAAAAAAATCTATTTGAACAAAAAGTCGAAAGAAATTCTATCAGAACAGAAAGACAGATGAGGACAGAGATTAAAAAAAATATATATTTGAACAAAAGTCAAAGAAATTCTACAGAACAAGAAAGACAGATGAGACAAATCTAAAAAAAAAATCTAATGAAACAAAAGTCGAAAGAATTCTAACAGAACAGAAAGACAGATGAGGACAGAGATAAAAAAAAAATCTAATTGAACAAAAAGTCGAAAGAAATTCTACAGAACAGAAAGACAGGATGAGGACAAGATTAAAAAAAATCTAATGAACAAAAAGTCGAAAGAAATTCTACAGAACAGAAAGACAGATGAGGACAGAGATAAAAAATCTAATTGAACAAAAATCGAAAGAAATTCTACAGAACAGAAAGACAGATGAGGACAGAGATAAAAAAAAATCTAATTGAACAAAAAAGTCGAAAGAAATTCTACAAAACAGAAAGACAGATGAGGACAGAGATAAAATATAAATCTAATTGAACAAAAAGTCGAAAGAAATTCTACAAAACAGAAAGACAGATGAGACAGAGATAAAAAAAATCTAATTGAACAAAAAGTCGAAAGAAATTCTACAGAAACAGAAAGACAGATGAGACAGAGATAAAAAAAAATCTATTGAACAAAAAAGTCGAAAGAAATTCTTACAGAACAGAAAGACAGATGAGACAGAGAATAAAATAAATCTAATTGAACAAAAAGTCGAAAGAAATTCTACAGAACAGACAAGACAGATGAGGACAGAGATCTAAGAAATCTAATTGAACAAAAAATCGAAAAGAAATTCTACAGAACAGAAGACAGATGAGGACAGAGATAAAAAAAAAATCTAATTGAACAAAAAGTCGAAAGAAATTCTACAGAACAGAAAGACAGATGAGGACAGAGATAAAAAAAATCTAATTGAAACAAAAAGTCGAAAGAAATTCACAGAACAGAAAGACAGATGAGAAGAGATAAAAAATCTATTGAACAAAAAGAAAGAAAAAAGAACAGAAAGACAGATGAGGACAGAGATAAAATAAATCTAATTTGAACAAAAAGTCGAAAGAAATTCTACAGAACAGAAAGACAGATGAGGACAGAGATAAAAAAAATCTAATTGAACAAAAAGTCGAAAGAAATTCACAGAACAGAAAAGACAGATGAGGACAGAGATAAAAAAAAAAAAATTGAACAAAAGTCGAAAGAAATTCTACAGAACAGAAAGACAGATGAGGACAGAGATAAAAAAAAATTGAACAAAAATCGAAAGAAAATTCTACAGAACAGAAAGACAGATGAGGACAGAGATTAAAAAAAAAATTGAACAAAAAGTCGAAAGAAATTCTACAGAACAGAAAGACAGATGAGGGACAGAGATAAAAAAATCTAATTGAACAAAAAGTCGAAAGAAAATTCTACAGAACAGAAAGACAGATGAGGACAGAGATAAAAAAAAAAAATTTAAACAAAAAGTCGAAAGAAATTCTACAGAACAGAAAGACAGATGAGGACAGAAAAAAAAAAATCTAATTGAACAAAAAGTCGAAAGAAATTCTACAGAACAGAAAGACAGATGAGGACAGAATTAAAAAAAAATCTAATTGAACAAAAAGTCGAAAGAAATTCTTTACAGAACAGAAAGACAGATGAGGACAGAGATTAAAAAAATAAATCTTCGAAAGAAATTCTACAGAACAGAAAGACAGATTTGAGGACAGAGACAAAAAAAAAAATTCTACAACAAAAAGTCGAAAGAAAACAGAACAGAAAGACAGATGGACAGAGATTAAAAAAAAAAAAAATTGAACAAAAAGTCGAAAGAAATTCTACAGAACAGAAAGACAGATGAGGACAGAGATTAAAAAAAAAAATTGAACAAAAGTCGAAAGAAATTCTACAAACAGAAAGACAGATGAGGACAGAGAATCTAATGAACAAAAAGTCTCGAATAGAAATTTCTACAGAAACTGAGAAAGACAGATGAGGGACAGATGATTAAAAAAAAAAAAAAAAAAGCAACTTGAAACAAGAAGTCGAAGCAAATCAATCTACAGAACGAGAAAGACAGATGAGGACAGAGATTCCAAAAAAAAAAAACAAAAAAATCTATGTTGTAATCAAAAAAAGTCGAAAGAAATTTCTGTACAGAACAGGAAAGACAGGCATGAGGACACGAGATTAAAAAGAAAAAAAAAAAAGAAAAAAAAAAAATGCTTGTTGAACAAAGAAGTTCCGCCGAAAGAAATTTCTTAACGAACAAGAAGAACAGTATGAGACAGAGAGTTGATTCCAAAAAAATCAAAAAAAATTCTACTTTGAACAAAAGAAGTCGAAAGAAATTCTCGGAACAGAAGACAGATGAGGAACAGAGGATTAAATAAAAAAAAAAAAAAAAAAAAAAAAAAAAAAAGATTTGAACAAGAACAGGAAGTCCGAAAGGAATTCTACAGAACAGAAAGACAGGAGATGGAGGACAGAGAGATTCCAAAAAAAAAAAAATTCTATTGAACATAAAAGTCGAAAGAAATTCTACAGACAGAAAGACAGATGAGGACAGAGATTAAAAAAAAAAAAAAAAAAAAAAAATTGAACAAGAAAGTCGAAAGAAATTCTACAGAACAGAAAGACAGATGAGGACAGAGATTCCAAAAAAAAAAAATCTATTTGAACAAAAAGTCGAAAAAGTCGAAAGAAATTTCTACAGAACAGAAAGACAGATGAGGACAGAGATTTAAAAAAAAAAAAAAAAAATTGAACAAGAAGTCGAAAGAAATTCTACAGAACAGAAAGACAGATGGGGACAGAGGATTCCAAAAAAAAAAAAAAATCTAATGGAACAAAAAGTCGAAAAAGAAATTCTACAGAACAGAAAGACGAAAACAGGACCGAAGATTCTCCTGAACCGTGAACACCGATCTTTCAGGACAGATTAGACAGATATAGATGAAGACCCTCCCCCCCCCCCCCTCATCCTGATAGATCTTTCAGGACAGATAAGACAGATATAGATAAAGACCCCCCCTCCTCCAACACCCCCACTCCCCACCTAACGAATCTTTTCACGACAGATAGGGACAGACAGCAGATATAGATAAAGACCCCCCTACCCCCCCTCCCTTAACAAATCCTTCACGATTCCGATAAGACATACATAGATAAAGACCCCCTCCTCCTCCCCTCCCCCCATCCCCCCAGACCCTCCCCCCCCCTAAAATTCTCAATTTAATTTCAGCCGAAGGGGATATGTCTTGCCTTCAGGATAAGGGGTTTGAACGCGGAACAAAAGAATATAAAAGAGGGAGAGGGAGAGGGAGAGGAGAGCGGAGATGGAGAGGGAGGAGGGAGAGGGAGAGAGGCGGAGAGAATCAGGAGATGAGAGAAAGAGAGAGGGATAGTGTGTAGAATGGAGACTAGCGTAGAGAAGGAGAAGAGAGAGAGAGAGAGAGGAGATCGAGAGACGAGGAAGAGGAGGAAGAGAGGAGCGACGAGAGAGACCGAGGAGAAGAGGAAGAGATGAGAGATCACTGAGATACCGAGGAGAGCGAGAGAGAGAGGAGAATCCAGAGAGACGAGAGAGGTGGGAGAGAGAGATGGAATCAGAGAGCTAATCAGAGAGAAATCAGAGATTAATCAGAGAGAGAAATCAATGAGAGAGAGAGAGGAGAGATCTGAGAGAGAATATTCCATTCATTATTCAAGCTGAAGAAAGTCCATTCATGGCTTCGAGAAGATAGACAGACAGACAGACACAACTAACACAATGATATCTATTCGAGGAATTTCTTCCTAAGATCGAACGGCATTCGGACAAAGGGGAGAGGTCGCTTCGTTCTTGGGTTCAAAGGCCCGTAGGACAGAGAGAAAGAATGGGGAAAGAAAAGGATAAGAAAAAAGAGAGACAGCGTTAGAACATGGACAAAATAAAGGATTAAGAAAAGGAGGAGAAAAGAAAGAAGAAAAAACGAGAAGGAAAAGAATGGAATAAAAGGATAAGAAAAAAGTAAGAGACAGAAAGAAAGAATGAAAAAAAAGGATAAGAAAAAAATGAGAGACAGACGAGAAAGAAATGGGTAAAAAAAGGATAAGAAAAAGAGAAGAGGAAGAAAGGAGATTGAAAAGAAAGAAATGGCTGAAAAAAAGGATCAAGAAAAAAGAGAAAAGAAGAATGGAAAAAAAAGGATAAGAAAAAGAGGAGAAGAAAGGAGAGAGAGAAAGAGGAGGAGAAAGGAAAGAAAAGAGGTAAAACGGAAAAGAAAAAGAAAGCTGAACAAGAACATGAAAAAAAAAATAAAGGGGCGTTTGGAGATAGAAAAAAAAACTTTTTGCTCATCCCACTTGGATTTGGTGCAGAAGCAGGTGCGAGAGGTGATGGGGTGGGTGTGGGAGGGAGGCGCAGTTGTGGCGGAAGAAACTAGTGTTTGTGGGAGAGAGAGAGAGAGAGAGAAGAGATGAGAGAAGGAGAGAGAGAGAGATGAGTAGAGTAATGAGAGAGAACAGAAGAGTACGAGCAGAGACAGAGAGAGAGAGGAGAGAGCGGAGATGAGAGCGAGAGAAGAAGCGGAGAGATGAGGACTGGAGAGAGAAATAGCGAGGATGAGAGAGAGAGAAGATGAGAGAAAAGAGAGATGAGAGAGAGGAAGACGAGAGAGACTGATAGAGAGAGAGTAGAGAGAGAGCGAGAGATAGAGAGAGAGAGAGGAGAGAGCAGATGAGCGGAGGGAGGGCAGGGAGGGAGGAGAGCGGAGGGGGGAGGCAGAGGGAGAGCGACGAGCGGAGAGCGGAGAGGTGAGCAGGGAGAAGGCGACGGGAGGCCGCAGAGAGAGAGAGGAGAGAGAGAGACGAGAGAGAGAGAGAGGAGATGAGAAGAGAGAGAGAGAGATGGAGAGAGAGATGACAGAGAGAGACAGAGAGAGGCACAAAAGAGAGACAAAGAGAGACCAAAAGAGAGGACAGACAGCAGAGAGACAGACAGAGAGAGACAGACACAGACAGAGAGAGTATCAGACATAAGACAGAGACAAACAGAGACAGACAGAGAAAGAAGGACAGAGACAGAGAAAACAAGAGACATAGAAGGACAGACAGAGAAAACAGAGACAAGACAGACAGACCGAGAGATGGCTTAAAACATAATAAAACCAGGGTACTACCGGACAAAACACAATCACAATCACGTTAATCAGCACAGCAGGAGGAGGGTACGGATTATTTCACCTCACATCCTTTACTAGATGATCATAGATAAGGTATTGCATTAATTGTCCACAGATACACACAGTGCGAAGATTGCCGAACCTCTTGCTGTGTGGAGAAAGAGAGATAAATGACGGCAGTAAGGCAGGACAGGAGAGAGAGAGAAATTGGAGGGACGGCAGGAGGAAGAGAGGGAAAGGGGGGTTAGTTAAGAGGATAGGTGAGGGAGGGAGATGAGTGGAGGGAGAGAGGGAGGGGTAGGGAGGGAGGCGAGAGAAAAGGCGGGGTGCTAGCGCGCGTATGAACGGCAGAGGGAAAAATGAAAAACGAATAAAAATGAATGAGAAGAGAACCGAGAAGAGCAACAGTACTAATAATACCATAGACAATCCTCTAATACCATTAACCTCATATTTCCACACACACACCCCAGCACACACACACACACACACACACACACCACACAACACACACACACACACACACACACACCACACACACACCACACACAACACACACACACCACACACACACCACACACACACACAAATATAAAAACTAAACAAAAAGTATTTAACGAACACACGCTACCCACTTTCCTGTAATTCTCGCCCTGTTGCCAATAAGCCATTCAGTGAATCCTCAGGGACATGCCCGCCATCCCCTCCCTCCCTCCCTCCCTCCCTCCCTGCTCTCTCGCTTCTCTCCGTGTCCCTTACTTCTCTCTCTTCTCTCCTGCCCCTTCCTTCCTCTATTTCCTTCTTTCCCTCTCTCTCTCTTCCCTTCTCCCCTTTCCCCTATCCTCCCTCCCCTCTCTCTTCCCCGCTCCCTTCTCCATCCTCTCTCTCTCCTCAACTTCTCAACTCTCTCTTTTTCCCTCCTTCACTTCCTCTCCCCTCTCTCCATCCCTTCCAACCTTCCCATCCCTGTCTCTTTTCCCTTTTAACCTTACCTCCCCCATCCTCCCTCCCTGATCTCCTCTCTCCTCCCTCCTCTCCCCTACCATCCCTACCCTTTCTCTTCCCTCCTCCCCCAACCCACCCTCCCTCTCTTCCTCCTCCTCTCCTCCCACCCACCCTCCCTCTCTTTCCCTCCTCCCTTTCCTCCCCACCCACCCTCCCTCCCTCCCCAAACTTTCCCTCCCTCCTCCCCCACCCCAATCTTCCCATCCTCCTTCCTCCTCCCCCACCCACCCTCCTTCCCTCCCTCCTCCCCCATCCACCCTCCTTTCCCTCCCTCCTTCCCCCACCCACCCTCCTTTTTCCCTCCCTTCCTCCCCACCCACCCTCTCCCCCACCCCATCCCTCCCTCCCTCCCTCCTTCCTCCTCCCCACTCCACCCTCCCTCCCTCCTCCCCCGCCCCACTCTTTGCCCATCCCTCCTTCCCTCCTCCCCCCCACCCAACCACCCTCCCTTCCTTCCTCCTCCCCCACCCAACCCCACCTCCCTCCCACCCACCCCATCCTCCATCCCTCCCATCTTCCCATCCTCCCATCCTCCACCCTCCCACCTCCCCATCCTCCCTCTTCCCTCCTCCCGGCGTCTAATCCCGCCAAGATTCTTATAGCGCTCGCTCCTTCTCGCGAGGGCCCGGGCGGTGCTATGAAACGCAGACGACGCGCTCAAAACCCTCCTTCCCTCCCCCGCCCGCCATGGAGAGCGCTCACTTGCAAAAAAGCTTTAAAAGCGTTTACTTAAGGGCCGCCGCATTAGCGAGTAGAGGAGATAGAGGAGAGAGAGAAAAGTAGAGAGAGACGAGAGCAGATGCAGACATAGGAGAGAGAGATACGATAGAGTAGACGAGAGATGAGATGAGAGACGAGAGAGGAGACGAGAGACGAGCGAGGAGAAGAGAGAGGGCAGAGGAGATAGAGACGAGGAGAGAGAGAGAGAGATAGGAAGAGATGTACGATGAGAGAGAGAGAGGAGAGAGGAGAAGTGAGAGAGAGAGAGAGAGGAGAAGAAGGGAAAGAGTGAGACGAGAGTGACACCAGAGAGGGACGCCCTAGAGAGCGAGAACCGAGAGAGAGGACCGATGAGAGCATCGCTAGTTTCAGCTCTACTCTAAAAAAGAAAGAAGAAAGAAAGAAGAAAGAAGGAATAGATAAATAAACAATAGAAAGAATAGAAGGAATAGATTAAGAAACAAAGAAAGAAAGAAAAAAGGAAATAAAAGCACGGGACTCTGGCGGCACGACCGAAAAAAAAACATCCTTTTGGAATTTCATGGACGATCGGGCGATATTTCTTCATGGCCCTGAGCGCCGGTTTGCGTCAAAACGCCCTACCGGCGATGGCTCGTAGAGGTCCGTAGGGTGACGGAGCGAAGAGTCAGAGGAGGGTCTGAGGAGGAGCGAGAGGAGGGGAGAGGAGATTGAGGACGAGCAGAGAGAGAGAGATAGAGAGAGAGAAGAGAGATGAGTAATAAAGAGATTAAGAAAAGAGAAATGAGGACTAAGAGACAAGAAGAAAGTAGAAACAGAGGAAAGAGAAAGCGAGAAACGAGGACAGAGAGAAAGAGAAAGATGAAAGAGAAAGAGTGAAAGAGAGAGAGAGAGATGGATGACGAGAGAGAGAGGAGAGAGGACGGAGAGAGAGAACTCCGAAAGGCAAGCTTTTCCTTGAAGCTTCCTTTTCCTTTTCAAGCTTCGGCATTTTAGGCTTCCTTAGACTCTGCGGTGACTTCGAGATTTAGTTGATGGTTTACAGCAGTTTTTCGTGCGAAGTTACAAGTCTTGTTTTTTTTTGTTTTCTTTTTCTCGGTTTTTTTATTTTTTGTTGTTGTAATCCGCTATCATCTGTTTGTTATCATTAGTGTCATTAGAGTTTACTGCTTACCTGATTATCCACCATCTCTAATTATTCATCATTATTACTATCCCTTATCATTAATATTATTATCCAATTATTATTACAATTATCATTATCATAATTACTACCATCTCGATCATTATCATTATTTATCTACTATTACTAATCATTACTATTTAATATTATTCCCTTTTATTATCATTTATCCTTATAATTACTGTCATCATCATTCAAAAAAAAACCCACCCAACCAAATTATCATGACCGGTAAAACAAAAGGACTAAACACAAAAAAACACAATAAGAAAAATGGACACTGAATAAAATGAAGGGAAACAAAATACATCGAGAAAGCACCACCACAAAAACCGCCGATTTTTTGGTATTTTTATATTTTTGTTTGCGTTTCGCTTGAAGCGCGTTCGTGCGAAAGATTTTGTTTGCGTTTTCGTGAGCCGCGTTCGTGGGAAGATTTTGTTTTTGCGTTTCCGTGAAGGCGGCGTTCCGTTGAAGATTTTGTTTGCGTTCGTGAGGCGCGTTCGGAAGATTTGTTTTTGCGTTCGTGAACGCGCTGTCGTGAAGATTTTGTTTGCGTTCNGAGAGAGAGGAGAGAGAGGAGAATCGCTGAATCCGATGAGAGAGAGAGAAGAGAAGAGCGAAGAGAGAAGAGAGAGAGAGAGAGAGAGAGAAGAGAGGAGAGAGAGAGGGAGAGAGAGAGGGAAAGTGAGAGACAGCCAAGAGGAGGCGAGAGAGAGAGAGAGAAGAGAGACGGAGAGAGAGAGAGAGAGAGAGAGAGAGAGAGAGGAGAGGAAAGACGAGAAGAGAGAAGAGAAGAGAGAAAGAGAAAGAGAAAGAAAGAGAAAGAGAAAGAGAAAGAGAAGAAGAGAGAAAGAAGAGAAAGAGAAAGAGAGAGAGAGAGAGACGAGAGGGAGAGAGATGAGAGAGGAGAGAAGAGAGAACTCCGAAGCAAGCTTTTCCTTGAGCTTCCTTTCCTTCAAGCTTCGGCATTTTAGGCTTCCTTAGACTCTGCGGTGACTTCGAGAATTAGTTTGATGGTTTACAGTTTTCGTGCGAAGTCGTCTTGTTTTTTTTTGTTTTCTTTTTCTCGGTTTTTTATTTTTGTTGTTGTAATCCGCTATCAGTGTCTAGAGT
This sequence comes from Penaeus vannamei, assembly GCF_003789085.1. Taxonomy (NCBI): domain Eukaryota; kingdom Metazoa; phylum Arthropoda; class Malacostraca; order Decapoda; family Penaeidae; genus Penaeus; species Penaeus vannamei. Next base: position 70,514 of record NW_020872353.1, on the reverse strand, counting down.
TACTGTTACTATTATCACCATTATTGTCATTAGTTTACTGCTTCCTTATCACCATCTTAATTATCATCATTATTACAATTATTAATATATTATCATAATTACAATTATCATCATAATTATCATTATCACTACTATTACTAATCATTACTATTAATATTCCCTTATTATCATTTATCCTTATAATTTGTCATCATTATTCAAAATCAAATCCCACCCAACCAATTATCATGACCGTAAAACAAAGGACTAAACGCAAAACACATAAAAAAAAGACACGAATAAAAGAAGGGAAACAAAATACATCGAGAAGCACACCACCAAAACCGCGATTTTGGTATTTTTATATTTTGTTTGCGTTTCGCTTGAAGCGCGTTCGTGCGAAAGATTTTGTTTGCGTTTTCGTGAGCCGCGTTCGTGGGAAGATTTTGTTTTTGCGTTTCTGTGACGCGTTCGTGAAGATTTTGTTTGCGTTCTGTTGAGCGCTGCGTTCGTGAAGAGATTTTTGTTCGGTCGTGAGCGCTCGTTCGTGAAAGATTTTGTTTGCGTTCCGTAGCGCGTTCGTGAAGATTTGGTTGCTGTTCGTCGAGCGCGTTCGTGAAGATTTTGTTCAGTTGCGTTCGTGAGCGCGTTCGTGAAGATTTTGTTTGCGTTCGTGAGCGCGTTCGTGAAGATTTTGTGTGCGTTCGTGAGCGCGTTCGCGTTCGTCGTTCGGAAGATTTTGTTTTTGCGTTTCGTGAGCGCGTTTCGTGAAGAGCCGTTGAAAGATTTTGTTTGCGTTCGTGAGCGCGTTCGTGAAGATTTTTGTTTGCGTCGTTTCGTGAGAGCGTGCGTTCGTGAAGATTTTGTTTGCGTTTCGTGAGCGCGTTCGTGAAGATTTTGTTTGCGTTCGTGGAGCGCGTTTCGTGAGATTTTGTTTGCGTTCTCGAGCGCGTTCGTGAAGATTTGTGCCGTTCGTGAGCGGCGTCTGATGCGTTGTGTGAGCGTCAACGAACGTGGGGTGTATGTCTGCGCACCCGTGTTGCGTCTGCTCTCCTTAACTATCTAAAAGTGTGTAGTAAACCCGTCCCATTCGGATTATTTCATTTCCCTAATCCGGGAAGTATTAACTCTAGGCAATGTCTCAATAACATTCCAATATTCTAAATTCTGTCTTTATCAACGTGGCGAAGCCCCGATTATAAATTCTTTTATACCGACCTATAAACGGCGGAATGCCCACCGCCTCGCCCGCGTACCATAACAAACCGGGCAGAGAGAGAGGAGAGAAGAGAGAGAGAGCAGGAGGAAGGAAGAGGGGGGCGGAGGGAGAGAGAGAGGAGAGAGGAGAGGTGGAGGAGGAGGAGAGGGAAGGGAAGAGGGAAGCAGGGAGAGGGTAGAAGAGAGAAGAAGAAGAGATCGAGATGATGGGCAAAGAGAAGAGATGGAGAGAGAACTGAGACGAGAGAGAGGAGGGAGAGAGAGAGAGAAGAGAGAGGTCACGAGAGATGAGAAACTCGAAGGGAAGGAGAGAGAGAGAGGGAGGAGAGAGGGAGAGGGAGAGGGAGAGGGAGAGGATGAGGGAGAGGGAGGTGAGAGGAAGAGGAGAGGGAGAGGGAGAGGAAAGGGGAGGGGAGGGAAAGGGGGGAGGAAAAGGAAAGGGAAAGGGAAAGGAAGGGAAAGGAGAGAGATAATGGAGATAATGACGAGATGGGTTATAGAGACATATAGATATTAGAGACATATTTAGATAGATACGATAGATAGCATGAACAGAAGAGTAAGAAATAAAATAAAAATATAAAACAAAAGAGAAGAGAGAGGTCCTTCATAATCATTTCACCTCATCGAACCACACTTATACTCACCCGTCGCCCTCAACGAAAACTACATCAACACCAACAGGAAGACTCCACGACAGACAAACATCCCGAACCCTCGCGCCCCCACTCGAAGCCTCGTAAATAAATCTACGGACACCGCCCGCCATATTTCACTTGGAAACGACCCTTCTGCCGCCCTCCTCGCCGCGTACAAACGACCCTGTTCTCCGGTCGTTCATATCCGGGCGTATTTACTCGTCGTAAATCGATATAATCCAGTAGAGAACATATATTTTTTTTGAAAAAGTGTTTCGAAGAGAACCTTATGGAGGAGAAAGTTTAAAAAAGAAAAAAAAAAGTGTTCACGAAAGAGAACCTTATGGAGGAAAAAGAAAAAAAAAAAAAAAGAAAAAAAAGTGTTCACGTAGAGAACCTTATGGAGGAGAGAAAGTGAGAGAGAGAGAGAGAAAAAAACGAATGAAAGGTATAACTCCAAATAAAAAAACTCTTACTGGCCCACAGCGCCAGGTTTCGCTCACAGCCGACGCCGGACAAAAACATTCAATGGCATTTCAACGAAACGATCAAGACGAAAGCGATTATAGCAAGCTGTGATCTCGAAGGGCAAAAACTAAAAAAAAATAAAAATAAAATAAAAATAAATAAAATAAATAAATAAATAAAAAAGGGGAAACGCGTACCTCTTAGATCCAACTCCCGCTCTACTCTCTTTCTTTCTTTCTTCCTTCCTCCTCCCTCCTCACCCTTTTTTCCCCCTTCCTTCCCCCTTTCCCCCTTCCTTCCTTCCCTCCCTCCTTCCTACCTCCTCCCTCCCTTTCCCCCTCCCTCCCTCCCTTTCCCCCTCTCCCCCTTCCTTCTCCCCTCCCCCTTTCTTCCCTCCTTCATTCCTCCCTCCCCCTAAATCTCAAGCTTCGTTGGCTTCCACTCCCCTCTCCCTCTTTAATTCAGTCTCCCCAAGACCCCCTCTCCCTCCCTCGTCTTCTTGGCCGAGTCAGACTATTAAAGAAAACGGAATAATTCATAACTTGATAACGTAAAACCACGTGGATAGGTAAACAGAGGAGAAAGAGGAGAGACGAGAGAGAGAGAGAAGAGAGGGGGAGAGAGGGAGAAGGAGAGAGGGAGGAGAGAGAGAGAGAGATGAGAGGAGGAGAGAGAGAGGAGAAGAGAGAGGAGAGAGAGGAGAGAGAGAGAGAGAGAGGAGAGGAGAGAGGAGAGAAGAGAGGAGGGAGAGAGAGAAGAGAGAAGAGAGGACGAGAGAGATGAGGAGAGAGAGAGAGAGACAGAGAGAGAGAGAGAGAGAGAGGAGAGAGAGAGAGAGAGAGAGAGAGAGAGAGAGAGAGAGACAGAGAGAGAGAGAGAGAGAGAGAGAGAGAGAGAGAGAGAGAGAGAAGGCAAAAGAAGAGAAGAGAGAGATAGAGGATAGATAGAGAAAGAAGATAGAGCAGAGAAGATAGAGAAGCCGGGAGGATAGAATAAAAACAGAGAAAGTTAAAAAAAAAAAAAAAGAGAAAGGATACAGCTAAAAACCGAAAGTCCCAAATAAAGACGAATGAATTGAAAAATTAAACTCAAATCCTAATAAACCAGGAAGAAATGTAACAAAAGGAAAAAAGAAAAAAAAAAGAAAAGAAAAAGAAATGACGATAAAAAACGGACATCCAAATAGCAAACACGCGGAAAAAGACAAGAAAAGGTCATATACATTACAGGTGATCGTAAAACGTGACAAGAATTCCACCCCCCCCCCCCCCCCCCCCCCCCACATCCCTACCCCCACCCCCTCCCTCTCCCCCACATCCCTACCCCCTACCCCTTGAATAGCCTATCCCCCCCTCCACCCTTTAAAAAAAGAAGAAGAAGAAGAATGAAGAAAGAAGAAGAAAAAGAAAAAGAAAAAAAAAAAGGAAAACAAAGAAAAAAAAGAAGAAGAAAAAAGAAAAAAGAAGAAGAAAAGAAAAAGAAGAAAAAGAAAAAAAAAAAAGAAAAAAAAGAAAAAGAAGAAAGAAAAAGAAAAAGAAAAAAAAAAAAAAAAAGCTAAAATTTAAACACGGTGCTGCCCCCTCCCTCTTCCCCCACCCCCATTCTTCACCCTCACTCTTCGACCAATATTCGTGAAAGCTTCTCAAGTACCCCCCCTTCCCTCCCCCTCCCCGCACCCAACCCCATCCCGTCTCCATCATTTAACCTTCCTCTCTCCTCCTCCTCCTTCTTCATCTTCATCTTCTCCCTTTTTCTCTCTCTCTCGTTTCTCTCTCGCTCTTGTTGTCTCTCCCTCTCTTGTATTTTTTTCTCTCTCTTCTCTCTCTCTCTCTCGCTTCTCTCTCCTTCTAGCTCTTCCTCTTCCTTCTACTCTTCCTCTCCCTCTCCCTCTTCCTCTTCGTCTCCTATTCCCTCGCCCTCTTTCACTTAAAATCGCTTCCTTCCCCTCTTTATTGTTTTGTTTCCCCTCTTCCCTTTCTCTCTCACTCTCTTTCCTAAAAGTACTGCTCCTCCTTTTATTTCTGTGTTTTTATTGTCTTTTTATATCTTACTATTTTCTACTTTTTCCCTTTCCTCTCTTCCTCTTCCGTCTTATTGTTCATTTCTATTCTCTCATCTCCTTCATTTGATAATCCCTTCCCATCCTTTCACTTCTTTATTCCCATCTTTTGTGCTTCCTTTCTCCTTTCTTTATTTCTATCCACCTCTCCTCCTCTGTTGATTCCTTTTTCACCTAATTCTTCATCGCTTCACCTCTTCATTCTTCACCTCTTCCTCTCTTTCCCTCTTCCCTTCTCCTTTGGTTTTTCTCTTACCTTCCTTTCATCTCCTTCTTTATCTCCCCTCCCTCATTTCCTATCTTCATAAACCTTTCCGTCTCTTCCTCTCCCCAATTTCCTCACCATTTTATCTTCTATGCTTCATCTCCCAGCTTTATCGCTTCTTTGTCCCTCCTTCGGCACTCCTTCACCT
>NW_020872353.1:55739-60739 GCF_003789085.1 Penaeus vannamei | reverse complement strand
AAAAAATAAATAAAAAAAAAATAAAATAAATAAAATAAATAAATAATAAATAAATAAATTATTAAAAAAATTAATATGTCTTTTCTTTGTTTTTGTTTTTGTTTACAAACCGACCAGCAGGCACACAACGAAACGAAGGAAGTGAAACACGTACGAACCTGAAAGAGAAGAACAAGCAAATAAGAAACACGTAAATACGAAAAAATGGAAAGATCAAGCTTTAACGGAATGATAATATGTATTATGACGAAAATGGGAATTACAATTATTCAAAGTAATGATTAATCCAGGGTAACTACATAATTAAAAAAAAAATTTTCCCCCCAGAATAAATAGTTAAAAATTGTAAGGTATTGAATGCGTTTAGACGAGACTAAAAAATTCAACAGAGGAACATGAATAAAGTCAGTTAATAACGAAAGAATAATATGAGAAAAGAGCAGACCGAAGACAACTTTCCGCATTTCAGACCGCGCCGCTTCCCGCCCACCATCTCCCTTTCGTCTACTCTTTGAGTCTACTTCTTCCCCTCCTCTCCTTCCCTCCCGCCCTTCCTTAGACTCCCCTGCGAGCTCAGACTTCCCTTTCCTTCGCACTGCGCCTCTCCTCCGCCCTCCTCCTTAATTCTTTCCCTCATCCCCTCTACCTACTTCTTCTTCCTTTCCTCCCTTCTCCCTTCCCCACTTCGCCTCCTTTGCCTTCCTTCGCTTTCCCTTTTCATTCCTTCAGCCTTCCTCTTCCCTTCTCTTCTTCTTCCTTCTCTCCTTCCTTCCTTCCTCCTCTCTCCTTCCCTTCCCTCTTGCCTTTTCCTAATCCTTCCTTCCTTCCTTCCTTCCTTCCTCCTTCCCTTCCTCCCTACCTTCCCTCGCCCTACCCTGTCCTCTTCCCCTCCTTTTCCTCTTCCTCCCTCGCCTCCTCCCCCCTATTTTCCACTCCCTCTTTTCCTCCCATTCCCCTCCCACCCTGCCACTTCTTCTTTCCTCCCTCTCCCTTCCCTTTCCTTCCTTCCTTCCTCCTCCGCCCCTACCACTCCTTCCTTCTTCCTCCTACCACCCCCTCCTCTCCCTTCCTCCCCTCCCCTTCCCCTTCCTTCCCTCCCCTCGCCTCCTTCCGTTCCCTTCCCCTCCTCCCCCTCCTTCCTCCTACCAACTCCCCTCTCCTCCCCCTCGAGCCCACACTCTCCTCCAACATCGGGGAAGTAAAAAGAAAATATATCTATTGGCTCGTAAATCTGTTTAAATCTCCATCATTTTAAAGAGGAAGCGATGGAGCCGCGAGCGTGACGAGCCGGTTGGAGGGAGGGAGGAGGGAGAGAGGAGAGGAGAAAGGAAGAGAGGATGGAGGGAGGGAGGGAGGGTGAGGAGGGAGGGAGGAGGGAGGAGGGAGGAGGGAAGGGAGGGGAGAGGGAGGGAGGAGGAAGGAGGAGAGGGAGGAAGATGAGGGAGGGGGAGGGACGAAGGGAAGAAAGAGGAGGCAGAAGCAGGGAGGGGAGGGGAAAAAAGAAAGAAAGGAAGGAAGAAGGAAGGAGGGAGGGGGAAAAAAAGGAAGGAAGGGGGGAGGGAAAGAAAAGAAAGAAAGAAGAAAGGAGGGAGGGAAAGAAAGGAAGGAAGGAGGAAGGAGGAAGAAGTAGGGAAGAAGTGAAGGTGCAAAGGAAGAAAGAATGAAAGAAAACGAAGAAATGAAATATGGAAGCGAGAAAAGGGAAAGAAATAAGTACGAAAGGAGATACAAGGGAATGTGTACTTCGAGGGATCTTCCTCCTCCTTAATCTCCATTTATTCGCCTTTCTCTCATGCCCCATCTTCGTTCCCACGCCTTAAGCCTCTTCATCTCTCCTCCAATTCTCTCTCCTCGTCATCTCACGATTTCTCCTTCACCCAATTCATAAGATTATATTTCCTTCATCATGAATAATGATATAATAACGTATTAATAATAACAATAAATAATAATAATAATAATGATAATAATAACAATAATAACAATAATAATAATAATAATAACAATAATGATAACAATAACAACAACAATACTAACAGCAATAATAACAACAATAACAACAATAATAATACTCAACGATAATGACAATAACAATAAAAACAACAATGACAATGACCCTAATCCTAACAACCCGTAATTAGAGACAAACATCTAAAACAAAACAAATAAACATCAACGACTCCACTCCAACCAGCACTGAAGACATCATATATAACCCAAGTCTAAAGCCGAGAAAATTTAGTGGCTTGCGTCCGTATTCCCTCCTGACATGCAAATACCCGTTTCCGTTTTGTGTAATATTTATTCTGTTTCCTCCCGTTTTTTTTTTTCTTTTTTTTTTTTTTACTTTTTATTTTTTATTTTTTTGTTCATTTTCTTCCGTTCGCTCTGAGTTTTTTTTCTTTTTTCTTTATTTTATTTCATTTTCTTTCATTCGCTCCGAGGTTTTTTTCATTTATTTCATTTTCTTTCGTTCGCTCCGAGTTTCTTTCATTTATTTATTTCATTTTCTTTCGTTCGCTCCCGAGTTTTTTTTTTTCATTTATTTCATTTTCTTTCGTTCGCTCCGAGTTTTTCTTTCATTTACTTTCGTTTTCTTCGTTCGTTGCGTTTTAGCGGGTTTGTATTTTTTTTCTTCTAAATAAATGGGGTAATTTTTTTTTTTTTTTTCGTTTTATGTTTGGATGTAATTTTGGGAATATTTGTTATCTATGTCAGGTATCTGTCCCAATTTTTTTTTATCAGTCTCTTTGTGTTTCTCTTATCTCATTATCTTTTCTTTCTTTTCGTTCTTTAACTCTCTTTCTAGCTCTTCTCTCTCTCTTTATCCATCTCTCTTTCTCTCTTTATCCAATCATCCTCTCTCTCTTTCCTTATCCACCTCTTCTCTTCTATCTCTCTCTCTCCTCTATCCCCTCCCTGCTCTCTCTATCCTAACCCCCCCTTTTCCCTTCTTTCCTCCCTTCTTCCTCCTTCCCTCCTTCACCCACTCCCTCTTTTCCCATCCTCTCTCCATACCATTCTATACGAGACAACTTAAACGCGATGGCAGTTGCACATATACTTTAATTTACCCCATTATCCAAAGGGGGCTTCCATTCATAACAACAGCCATTTACAACCACGTGACCTGTATTATTCTCCCATACATACATACACACAAATACACACACACAAATACACACACAAACACACACATACATACATTAAAGACACACACGTACAGACAGACAGATAGAGCAGAGACAACATACATAAAAATAAAGAGCAGACAGACAAACAGACACACAAACCATGCATACAGACAACACATAACATTAATAATACAGACCCCAATACATAACACACACACAGACACAGCATACCATACATTAAAGAACACACATTCAGACAGACACACGCGCACATACACACACACACACACAAACAAACACACACACACGCACACACAAACACACAACATTCAACACACACACCACACGCCATTATCATAATTACCTCCTTGTCTCCTTATTAAATTACTTGGATGTCGGCTTCCTCAGGGCTTTCCCCTTCTCTCACACCTCTTGCGCAGCACGGGGGGGGGGGGGATGAGGGCCTACTCACACATACATACGTACATTAGAGAACATACACACACATAGACAGACAGAGAGATAGACACAGAAATGGATATAGGCACAGAAAAGCACACTATTAGAGAAAAGACAGACAGACAGACAGACAGACACCCAAACACACACACACACACGACACACACACACACACACACACCAACACAAACACAACACATACACATACACACATACACACACACACACACACACAACACCACACACAACAACACACACTGCTGGATAATGTTGAATCTCAAGCAAATGAATTTCGTTTCGGTAGGTCAGAGCGAGGAGGAGAAGAGGTAGGCGAGAGGAGGGGAGAAGAGAGGAGAAAGGGAGACGAGGAGGAGAAGGGAGACGAGAGGAGAAGGGAGAGGAGAGGAGAAGGGAGACGAGGAGGAGAGAGAGAGGAGAGGAGGGAGACGAGGAGGAGAGGGAGGAGGAGGCACGAGAGGTATAAGGAGACAGAAAATTAAGGAAATGACAGATGAAACCGGAAATGGAGGAGGAGGAGAGAGGGTGGAGGAGGAGGAGGGGGGGGGAGAGGAGAGGAGTGGGTGGAGGAGGGGAGGAGGAGGGGGAGAGGAGGTGGAGGAGGAGGAAGAGGAGAAGGAGTGGGTGGAGGAGAAGGGAGAGGAGGCACGAGAGATATAAGAAGGAGACAGAAAATTAAGGAAATGACAGATGAAACCGGAAATGGAGGTGGATGAGGAGGAGGAGGAGGAGGAGGAGGAGGAGGGAGGAAGAAGAAGAAGAAGAAGAAGAAGAGGAGAAGGAGTGGGTGGGTGGTGGTGGTGGTGGTGGTGGAGGAGGAGGAGGAGGAGTGGGTGGTGGTGGTGGAGGAGGAGGAGGTGGGTGGAGTGGGTGGTGGAGGAGAGGAGGAGTGGGTGGTGTGGTGGATGGAGAGGAGTGGGTGTGGTGGTGGACGGAGGAGTGGGTGGAGAAGGAGGAGGAAGAAGAGTGGGTGGAGGAGTAAGAGGGAGAGGAGTAGGAAGAGGAGTGGGGAGGAGAGGAGGAGGAGAAGAGTGGGTGGAGGAGGAAAGAGAGGAGAAGAGAGGAGGAGGAGGAATAGGAAGAGCGATAACGAAGACGAATAATAAGAAACAACAAAACAAAACAAAAAGAGGAGGAAAAAAATATCATATCTCCAGAAAGAACATTTAACCAAGATTTTTTCCAAATATATATATCTATTTCCCATACTTCAGCCAACCCACTTCCGCCGGGTTGTTTTCAATATAGAGAAGATTTGATATTGTTTGAGAAATACTCGAAGGGACTTTTTCTAATGCCTCTCCAGGAGTGATGTCAATATGGGGGAAGAAAAAGGTAAACCAAGATTCTCTTCTTATGTCTGGTTTTTATTTATTTACTTTTTCCTTT
>NW_020872353.1:25739-48239 GCF_003789085.1 Penaeus vannamei | reverse complement strand
CGATCGAGGGTTGAACCAGGACGGCGTGACCTCTTCCCGCCCGTGTCCCTCGGCCACTTCCTCTTCCTTCCTTTGGCTGTTTTTTCTTCTTCTTTTTCTTTTATTTTTTTTTTTTTATTCTTTTTCGTTAAAGAATATTCTGCTTCTCTTTCTCTGTTTTCTTCTTCTTTCTTCTTCTTTCTACTTCTTCTTTTCTTTTCTTCTACTTCTTCTTCTTCTTCTTCTCTACTTCTTTCCTTCTTCTTCTTCTTCTTCTCTTCTTTTTTCTCTTTTTTTTTTCTTTTCTTCTCTTTTCCTCTTGTTGTTCTTCATTTTTTCTTCTGTACACGCATGCACACGCGCGCGCTCACGTACACGAACGCAAGACAAATATACGTACACACACACTTAAATTTTAAGGGATTTGTCTCTTTAAGTATGTGAAATAAAAAAAAATCTTTTTTTTATAATCAATTAGCTATTTAAAGGGAAATTCGCAGAAAAAATGGAGCTCAAAACCCGACATTGATGTTATTAGGTCACGTGACGCAGTTCTCCAGAGAACGAAATTTTCCAAAGATGTTCCTGTTTCTCTTATTTATCAACAGTTATCCTCATATCACTTCAAAGACATATTTCGCCTCCAAAGTCACAAAACCTCGAAGTGACCAAAATAGTTATTCATTTGACCGAGTAATGACGTCACAAAAGCGCGCGTTATCTAACCCTCGAGAGCCTCCAGTGACGTCACAGCCCTCCACCTGCATGCACGCGACTCCACCTTACACGAACGGAGAAAGTGTTACAGATCTCTCCGACGCCTTTTGTCCTGCGGCCGTTTGTGTCGCTGTGCTTCTGTTATATAAATTTTTCGCTAGCGTGTCTTTGATAATTTTTTTGTTTATTATTTGTTATGTTTATGTTTTTTGTTTGTTATTTATTGTTTATTTATTTATTTATTTATATTTATTTATTTATATTTACTATTTTTATTTTTATTTTTTTTTTATATTATTTATTATTCTTATTATTTATTATTATTATTATTATTATTATTATTTATTATTATTATTATTATATTATTATATCATTTCAATCATTTCATTATTATTATCATTATCCATTATTCATTATATTATCATATATTTATTATCATCATTATCATTATTATCATTATTTTTTTCAGTTTATTTTTTCTTTATTCATTTATTTAGCAAAAATTCACGACGTAATTAATTTCCTCGATATACAAAGCACATGAATATTTGTTATATTGTATGTTTTTATTTATTTATTTATTTATTATTTATTATTATCTTTTTTTTTGGGGGGGGGAGGTTGTGTTATATATGAATAGAGCGAGAGGAAAGCGAGACAGAAGAGGAGGCAGAGACAAGGGATACCGAGCCAGAAGGAGAGATAGAGAGACGGAAAGAGAGATAGAGAGACGGAAAGAGAGATAGAGAGGCGGAAAGAGAGACAGAGAGACGGAAAGAGAGGCAGAGAGGCAGAGAGGAGGAAAGAAAGACGGAGAGACAAGTGAAAGCGAGACAATAAGAGACACAGAGACAGAGGAAAGAGAGCCAGAAGAGAGTTAAGAGACGACGGAGAGAGACGGAAGAAGAAGGAGAAGATAAGAGAAAGTGAGACAAGGCGAAGCAGAAGGAGAAACAGAGAGAGATAAGGAAACGAGACAATAAGAGACACACGAGAGACAGGGAGAGATGGAGAGAGAGACAGAGAGACAAGGAAAGAAGAAACAGAAAGAAGAAACAGAGAACAGGGAACAGAGAAACAGAAAGAGAGACAGAGAAACAAGGGAAAGAGAAACAGAGAGAGAGACAGAGAAAACAGAAAGAGACACAGAGAAACAATGGAAGAGAACAGAAAGAGAGGATAGAGAGACAAGAAAGAGAAACAGAAGAGCCGAGAACAAGGAAGAGACAGAGAGACAAGGAAAGCAGGGAGACAGAGAAACAAGGGAAGAGACAGAGAAACAATGGAAAGAGAGACAGAGAAACAATGGAAAGAGAGACGAAAGAGAGCCAGAGAGACAAGAGAAACGCCAAAGAGCCAGAGAGAAACAGAGCCAAAATAGAGCCATAGAGCCAGAGAGCGAGACACGGGGAAATGCACTTGGGCGGAGGGGGCGGGCAGGTGTGGGAGAGTGGGTGCGGGAGGGGTGGGGGGGGGGGGGGGGGCGCGAGGACGGAGAAGGGGGAGGGGGGGGGGAGGGCGGGTGGAGGGGGGGGGCGGAAAGGGGGGGGGGGGGGAGGGGGGGGAAAGGGGGGGGGGGGGGGGGGGAGGGGGAGGGGGGGGGGGGGGGGGGGGGGGGGGGGGGGGGGAAGAGGGGGGGGGGGGGGGGGGGGGAGGGGGGGGGGGGGGGGGGGGAGGGGGGGGAGGAAGGCGGGGGGGGGGGGGGGGGGGGGGGGGGGGGGGGGGGGGGGGGGGGGGAGGGGGGGGGGGGGGGGGGGGAAGGAGGGGGGGGGGGGAGGGTGGCGGGACGGGGGAAGGGGTGGGGGGGGGGAGGGGATAAAGAAAATACAGGAAGACGGGGCGGGGGGGGGGGGGGGGTGAGGGGGGGGGGGGGGCGGGGGGGGACGCGGAGGGAAGGGAGGGGGGAGGGGGGAGGGGGGGGGGGAGGGGGGGGGAGAGGAAAGGGGGGGGGGGGAAGGGGGGGGGGGGGGGGGGGGGAGGCGGGGGGGAAGGGGGGGGAAAGGGGGGGGGAGGGGGGGGGGGGGGGGGGGAGAGGGGAGCGGGCGGGAGGCGCGGGGGGGGGGGAAGGAAGAGGGGGGAACAGGAGGGGGGGGTGGGGGGGGGGGGGGGGGGAGGGGAAAGGGGGAAAAGGGGGGGGGGGGGAGGGGGGGGGGGGAGGGGGGGGGGGGGGGGGGGGGAGAGGGGGGGGGGGGGGGGGGGAGCGGCGCGCGGGGAGGGGGGGGGGGGGGGGGGGGGGGGGGGGGGGGGGGGGGGGGGGGGAGGAGGGGGGGGGGAAGGGAGGGGGGGGGGGGGGGGGGGGGGAGGGGGGGGGGGGGAAGAGGGGGGGGGGGGGGGGGGGGGGGGGGGAGGGAAGGGAGGGGGGGGGGGGGGAAGGGGGAGGGGAGACGGGGAGGGGGGGGGAGGGGGGGGGGGGGGGGGGGAGGGGGGGGGGGGGGGGGGGGGAAGGTGGGGGGGGGAAAAGGGGGGTGGAAAGAAGGGAAGGGGGGGGGAGGGGGGGGGGGGGGGGGGGGGGGGGGGGGAAGGGGGGAGAGGCGAGGGGAGGAGGGGGAAAAAAGGAAAGGAGGGGGGGGGGGGGGGGGGGGGGGGCGGGGGGGAGGGGGGGGCGGAGGGGGGGGGGGGGGGAGGGGTGAGGGGGGAAGAGGGGGGAGGGGGGGGAGGGGGGGGGGGAAGGGGGGAGGGGGGGGGCTGCGGGGGGCAGGGGGGGGGGGGGGGGAGGGGGGAGGGGGGGGGGGGGAGGGCAAGCAAGGGAGGAGGGGGGGGAAAGGCGAGACGAGGAGGGGGGGGGAGGGGGGGGGGGGGGAAGGGGGGGGAGAGGCGGGAGGGTAGCCTTTCACCCGCCGCATGGACAGCTCATGGCGATCGTATCCACTTGTTGAGCGTCATCCACTTTCACTGATTTTTTTTTTTTTTTTTTTTTTTTTTTGCGAGTGGAATAGGGGGGTGGGGAGGGTGGGGAGGGTGGTGTGGGGAGGAGAGGTGGTGGGGGTGGGTGGGGGGGGGGAGGGGAGGCACGAGACCTTAAAAAGATGGACATAATTTTTGGGTTATATATGTATAAGAAAAATCTTTGTCATCATTTCGTTCTCTCTTCCTCTATTCCACCTCTCTCTCTCTCTCTTTGTCTCTGTCTCTCTCTCTCTCTCTCTCTCTCTCTCTCCTCCTTCTCTCTCTCTCTCTCTCTCTCTCTCTCTCTCTCTCTCTCTCTCTCTCATCTCTCTCTTCTCACTCTCTCTCTCCTCTTCCTCTCTTCCTCAGCCCTTCTTCTCACTTTCTCTCTCCCCTTCTCCTTTTCACTTACTCTTGAAACAGAGAAAAGAAAAAAGAAAGAAAAAACACGCAATAAGCAGTAAGCAATGGAAAAACGAAAGAGGAAGCAGATAGAAATAGAGAACGATGGAGAAAGAAAAAAATATATGATAATAACTTTCATTGTCTTATTGTTTTCCATATTTACACGTACTTAGGTAGCGGCGACGAGGCACAGAGGCAAAATTACATTCTATGTCTTCACTGATAATTCAATATGTATACACACACACACACAACCACACATCACACACACACACACACACACACACACACACACACACAACACACACACACACACACACACACACACACACACATACACACACACACACACACACACACACACACACACACAGACACACCACACACACACACACACACACACACACACACACACACACACACACACACAACCATATTCACACCTTCTGTCATAACACTGTATCTACCGGCTTTCGCAATATTTCTCTCCATTCGTGTGTCCAAAACGAAAGAATCTTTTTGTGCTAATGACATTTATATTTCGGTGATTGCACAAGCCACGTCCATCCTACACGGCCTGGCTTCTCCCACGTCCGATTCCCTTGGTCTTGGGGAGTTGAAAGCCCGAACCGTGGTGTAATGTTTAAGGGGGGGAAGTTTTGGAAGTTCTGTGTTTCTGATTTATTTTCTTTTTTTTTATTTCTATTTTTTTTTTTTTTTGGTTTTGTTTTGTTTTTTTTGAGTTTGTATGTGTGTTTTGTCTTCCTCTCCCTCTTTGTTGCTTTCTTTCCTTGTTTGTCTCTGGCTTTCTTAATATCGTAACATGGTGTAATCTCTCTCTCTCTCTCTATCTCTCTCTCTCTCTCGTTTATTCTCCCTCCTTCCCTCCCTCTCACTCTTCCACCCTCCTCTCTCCCTCTCCTTCCCTTTTCCTTCCCTCCCTCTCCTCCTTCCTCTCCTCTCCCCCCTCCCTCCCCCTCCTCTCCCCCTCTCCCCCCTCCTCCTTCCTCTCCCCCTCCCTCCCTCCCTCCTTTTCCTCCCTTCCCCCTCTCCCTCCCTCCCTCCCTCCCTCCTCTCCTTCTCCTCCTCCTCCCCCCCTCCCTCTCCTCTTCCCTCCCTCTCCTTCTCTCTCCCTCCTCCCTCCTTCCTCTCCTCCCTCTCTTTCCCCCTTCCCTCCCTCTCCCTCCCTCCCTCCTCCCTCCCTCCCCCTCTCTCTCCTCCTTCCAGACACACAGACTCACTTCAACCTCAATCGACGAGAGCGAGTGGGAAGATAACGGGTTAGACTCCCTTCTCTCCGTCAGTCCCTCTTCTTCTGTTTTATTCCTTCTTCTGTTTCTTCCTACCTCCTCCTACTACTTCTTTTTTTTTCTTTCTCCTCCTTCTTCTCTACTACTTTTTCTTTCCTTTCTCCCCTTCTTCTTACTACTTCTCTTTAAATTTCATCTCCTCCTCTTCCTTTTTCTGCTTCTTCTTCATGTCCTCCTCTTCCTCTTTCTTATGCTCTTCCCTCTTCTTCTTCTCCTTTTCTGCTTCTTCTTCATGTCCTCCTCTCTCTTTCTTATGTTCTTCCTTCTTCTTCTTCTCCTTTTTCCTTCTTCATGTCTTCTCTTCCTCTTTCTTCTTCTCCTACATCGACTACTTCCCTCCGTCTCCGTTTTCTTCATCTCCTACATCTACTTCGTCTTCTTCCCTCTTCTTTAATTTCCCTTCCTCCTCCTCCTCCACCTTCCCCTTCCTCTTCTTCTCCTCCTCCTTTTTCTACTTCGTTTTCTTCATCTCCTCCTTCATTTTACTTTGTCTCCTTCCTCAATCCTTCATTCCTTTCCCTCCTGCTCTTCCTCCTACAGCTGGCTCGCAATAAGTGCCACAACGCGTTAATTGACGTTTGTATCATTTATATTTCTTATTTTTATGGTATCAAATCCCTTTTGGAAGAGGATTTGAAACGATTGATTACTGCAATTCCTAGTAAATGCCACTATAAAGGGATTACTTGAATCTCCGAACCTGTATGTGATGGAAATGATATAGATAAATAATTCTTTTTCGATCGCGGATTTAGGTTAATTTGGTTCTGTTACAGTTTTAGACCAATAAAGGCGGTTTATGTTTCCTTTATATCGCATTCTTATATTTATTTCCTTTCAGCGAAACAATAAGGTAATAAGAAAAATAATGAATAAAACCTGCTCGTAATGAGCGTAAAAAAGAAAACAAAAGAGCATCAGGAAATCAAACCACAATATCTAATTCTCTTTCTTTTCAATGAACATTATTTATAAAAAAACATTAAATATAAAAAACACAAATCTCATCAAAGGAAAAGACATACAATCCAAAAACGAACCACAAAATAAAAATTCATAGCTCGATTTTGGAAAGATTTATGCAGAGACGAGGGAGGATCAGGTGGCCGCTCTTGCCAAACTGCTAACCGCTAATCCAGCCGTAAATGCTAACAAGAGCGGAACAGGTTTTGTTGATGAAGTCTTGGAGAATTATTGGCATTGCAGTTAACGTGTCGCTTCCATGGCCTGAGGACTTGGAAACTCGATCATGTAAATTTGACGTATTGGACTGGTTTATTTTAACTTTTTTTGTGTCTGTTGTTTTCTAAGTGAAATGCAGAGAGAGAGAGAGAGAGAGAGAGAGAGAGAGAGAGAGAGAGAGAGAGAGGAAGAGAGGAGAGAGAGAGAGAGAGAGAGAGAGAGAGAGAGGAGAGAGAGAGAGAGAGAGGAGAAGAGAGAGAGAGAGAGAGAGAGAGAAGAGAGAGAGAGAGAGAGAGAGAGAGAGAGAGAGAGAGAGAGAGAGAGAGAGAGAGAGAGAGAGAGAGAGAGAGAGAGAGAGAGAGGAGAGAGGGAGAAGAGAGAGAGAGAGAGAGAAGAGAGAGAGAGAGAGAGAGAGAGAGAGAGAGAGAGAGAGAGAGAGAGAGAGAGAGAGAGAGAGAGAGAGAGAGAGAGAGAGAGAGAGGAGGGAGAAAGGGGAGAGAGAGAGAGAGAGAGAGAGAGAGAGAGAGAGAGGGAGAGGGAGAGAGAGAGAGGAGAGGAAGAGAGAGAGAGAAGAAAGAGAGAGAGAAGAGAGAGATGAGAGAGAGAGAGAGAAGAGAGAGAGAGAGAAGAGAAGACAGAGAGAGAGGAGGGACAAGGAGAAGAGAGAGAGAGCAGAGAGAGAGACGAGCAGAGCAAGAACGAGAGAGAGAGAGAGACGAATAAGAGAGAGAGAGAGAGAGAAGAGAGAGAAGAGACAGAGCAGACAAGAGAGAAAGATAAGAAAGAAAGAAAGAAAGAAAGAAAGAAAGAAGAACACGAAGAAAGAGAAACCAGTCAGCAGACAGGAGACAGATGGACAGAATACCACCTCTACAGATGCAGAGAGATACAAAAAGCAAAAATATAAAGAAATAATAATAATCAATAAAAATCCGTTTATGTGCTCTGTCCAGTTCAATACGACTTTTTAAATTAACGGCCCTTTCCCCCTCTCCACCCCCCATAAATCCCGATAAGCGAAACTGGCAGAACGGTTCGATAAAAGCCGACAAGACGACTTAATGAGCCGATTCCAAAAGACGACCCCACCATAACGACCCACAACCGACTCATCACGACCACAATACGACACCATAACGACCCAACAACCGACTCACCAAGACCACCAATACGACTCACCATAACGACCCACCAATACGACTCACCACGACAACTCAGCAGGACGACCCATCGAGTCGACCCACCTAAAACGACCCAACAACTGACTCACGAAAAACGACTCACCATAACGACCCCCAATACGATTCACCACGACAGCTCACCAAGACGACCCGACAACCGTCTTTACTATGGGGAGGGGGCGAACACCAGGACGACCCACCAGGGCGACCCACCAGACGACCACCAAAACGACCCACCATAGACGGACCCACCAAGACACCCACCAAGACGACCCCCAAGAGACCACACAATCACCATTAAACGACTCCACCACAACGACCCACCAATACAACCCACCAAAACGACCCNTATCTCCTTCTTCTCCTCTCCTCCTCACTCTCTCATTTCTATTCTATAATACACAAAACAACACGTATCACACACACATTACAACAACAACATCATACAATCCGTTTTTCCCCTATACACCCCCCGCTCTTTCAACGCCCCGCCCTTAACCTGCCCTCTCCCCCCCCGCTCCACCCACCCCCCTGCCACCCCATACTTTTCAAAAACCGACAAACAAACACGTCAAACCACAACCACCAACAACATACGGCATCATACAACCGTCTTCCCCTATACCCCCTCTTTCAAACCCCGCCTTACCCCCTCCACCCCTCCACCCCCTCACCCCTACTTTTCAAAAACCACCAAACAACAACCGTAAACCACAACCCACAAAACATACACATCATAAAAACAATCGTTTCCCCTAATACCCCTCTTTCAAACCCCCTTAACCCCCTAACCCCCCCCTCCCCCCTACTTTTCAACCTCTTTCCGTGATGTCCAGAATCTCTCGAATCTTCCGATACTTGCTGAGGAGATCAATTTGGAATTGACGGGTTGGCGATTTTCAATGCAAGAGCTCTTCTCTCTTCTCTTCTCTCTCTTTCTCTCCTTTCTCCTGTCTGTCTGTCTGCCTGTCTGTCTCTCTGTCTGTCTGTCTGTCTCTCTCTCTCTCTTCTGTCTGTCTGTCTGTCTGTCTGTCTCTCTCTCTCTCTCTCTCTCTCTCTCTTCTCTCTCCTCTCTCTCTCTCCTCTTCTGTCTACTATGGAGCTATTCTTTCTATTCCTTTTCTTTTTCTTTTCCCTCCCTCCCCTCTCTCTATCCTCTCCCTTTCTCCCTCTCTCTATTCTCCTTCTTCATTATTATGTAGTTCTCGTATATCGCGTATACCAAAAACTACATTGGATTTGCTCATTATATAAATGAAAATAAAGAAACACCATTTAAAAAAAAATCTATTATTTTTCTTTCCGTATTACTACCTTCGCCAACAAAACGGCCGAATTCCCAAAGCACTAACTGTGGGCAATACTGCGTCCTAATACTTTTATACGACCGCGTTGAGGTTAGCTGCGAAATAGGCTGTCGACGAAATCAGGTGTTACCAGCCTGGCGTTAAGGTTTGGGGGTTTTTAAAGTTGTTATTGGAAGAGGTCGGGTCTGGATTCGATCCGTGTGAGATTGTATTATGGTATATACATTACCATATACACACGACACACACACACACACACACCACACTAACACACACACACACACACAGCACACACATAAATATGATATATATATATATATATATATATATATATATATATATATACATATATATATATATATATATATATATATATATATATATATATATATATATATATATATATATATATATATATATATATATATATGCACCGTGAACTCCTCCCAAGACGCCAAAGAGACGAAGATCCACGACGGGGTCCACCCTTGGCCTCCCACGGGGTCCCGGCGAGCGAACGCGACCGTAGCGGCGCGCACGGGGGGGGGGTGGGGGGGGCAAGAGGGGAGGGGAGGGGGAGGGAGCACGGCGGGGATGAAAGAGAGGGTTAGAAATGGAGGAAGTGATTGGAAAATAAGGAGCAGGGGAGATAGGGGAGGGGGAGAGGAGGGGAAAGGAGGGATGAGTATGGGAAGAACAAGGGGGAAAAGAGAATGAGAACGAAGAGAAAAGACGGAGGAGAGAAGGGCGAGGACGAAGAGAGAGAGAGAGAGAAAAAGCAGAAAAACGACGGAGGAAAAAAAAAAAAAAAGAAAAGAAAACACAGAAGAACGAAGAAAGAGAGCGAGACATCAGAAACAAACAAAGAGAGAACAAGAGAGAAGAGAATAAGAAGAACAAACGAAGAGGGAGAAAGAAAAGGCAGAAGGAGGGGAGCGCGCACAACCTCCCCCTTCTTGCCAACGACATCGACTGAGCGTAAATCACTCCGCGATGCTCCTTTTAAGCCAATGACCTGTAGTTTATTGGCATTTTTATCCCGCAATCACAAGCTGTAGCGAGGATTCTGTTCTGTGTCGAAGGAACGGCTCTCTACGCAACTTTCTTTTTTGTTATTATCATCTGTTATCTGTCTATTTATTCATTTATTCATTTATTTATACTGTGTCTTTTGGTATTATTATCGGTACGTTTGTTGGTGTTACCGTGTTTGTTATTTTTTTAAAAAATTGATTAATTATCTTTCAGCGTCATTGATGATGATATTATTATTAATGTCATTATCTGTTTCATTATTGTTGTTGTTATAATGATAATGGGAAAGTAGCACCATCATCATCATTATTATCAGTTATCATTATTGTCATTATTATTATCATAATATTTATCATCATTACTATTATAATCATTATTAACATTACTGTGACTGTCATTGCTATCCTCATTTTCATTACTGTCACAAATGTTATTATCATTATTTTAATCATTATCATTCTTATGATTATCTCAATCATTGTTATCGCTATTATCATCATTATTACTATTACTAATGATTATTATTTTATTACTATCATTATGATTATTATTGCTATTATCATTATTATTATCGTCATAACTATCCTTATCATTATAATTATCATCATTCTTAGTATTAGTATTAGTAAGAACAGTAATGTTAGCATTATTATCATTATCATAATTGTTATTATTTTTATTATCATTACAAACATTATTACTTTTATCATTGCTATTATCATTATTATTGTTATTATTATCATAGTTATTATCATCAGTATTATTATTATTATTATCATTATGATAATGATAATTATTATCAATTGCTAACAATAATAGCAATGATAAATGATAAATGATAATGATAATACTAATACTAATACTAATACTACTAATAATGATAAAGCAATAATGATAATAATAATATTAATAATAATAATATCAATAATACTCAATGATAACTGTTACTAATTATCATCACAACGCACACACACACACACACACACACACACACACCACACACACACACACACAACACACACACACACACACACACACACAACACACACACACACAACACACACACACACACACACAACCACACACACACACACACACACACACACACACACACACACACACACACACACACACACACACACACACACACACACACACACACACACACTTATTTATACATACATGTAGGTATGCATGTATGTATGTCGACAGATCGATTCTTATCAATTTATGACAAAACTTTTAATTGTATCCTTTTTAATCACCTTTAAACTTTAAACACAGGAAAATATCTTCCAAAAATCCTAAGCCAACAGTATACAAAGATCTTATCACATAATCTAACAGTGTTTTTTAAACCCAAAAAATGCTGAAAGTTGATCAGATGAATTTCCTCAATCGGCTCTACTTTTCTCAAAAATTGCTAGATGTGAATATCTTTTGATTCGATCGTGAAAAGCGTACCCTAGTAGTTTAGAAAAAAGGTATTTTATCTTTTTTTTTATTCTATATTATTTTATTTTTTTATTAGCTGATATCTGTATCATGAGAGGTGAGTTGCCATTATGCCTTTTATGTGTATGATATTTGATTTTATGTGTATGTGTGATATTTATATTTTATAATTTATGTTTAGTGATACTAATACCAATATAATACTGAATACTTATAATACTAACAATAATGCTAATAACCATAATGATATTGATGATATTGATAATGATGAAAATAATAATAATACTAATAGAAATGGTATTAATATAATGAATGATTATAATGATGAATAACAATAATGATAATAATAACATAATAGTGATAATGATAATAACGATAATAATGATAATGATGATAATTGATAACAGTAATAATATGATAATAATAATATTGCAATAACAATAAAGATAAATTGTGATGATAAAAATGATGACAATGATAAAAATAGTATTAATATTAATAACAATAATTGTGATAGTAATGATGATAATTGATATTTATAATAATTATCTATTTACATATAATCTTTCTCTCTCTCCATGAAGTAGATCTGTACACACATACACACACATTACACACATGCATTCACACACACACCACACACACCACACACACACACACACACACACACACACACACACACACACACACACACACACACACACACACACACACACACACACACACACACACACACACACACACACACACACACACACACACACACACACCAAAAAAAAAAAAAGCCAACAACAAAAAAAATCATTTGGACGCGAGACAAACGCCGACACAAACAGCTACAGAAAGACACAGACACAGACAGACAGACAGACAGACAGACAGACAGACAGACACAAAAGAGGACAATGAGATCCCGAAGCTAAGCAGATTCTAGTGACGTTCCTGTGTCTTCGTAAGTCTGAAACTCGGCGAAAGATTAGCAACGAGCCCCCTCCCCTCCCCCTCCCCCCCCCAACTCCCTTCCCCCCTCCTCTTTTCCCCCCTCAACCCTCTTCCCCTCATCCTCCTCCCCCCTTCCTCTTTTTCCCTCTCCTGACTTTCCTTCTTTTCCTCTCCTTACTTACTTTTTTTCTCTTCCGCTTCTCCTCATCTTCCTCTTTCTTCTGAATGTCTTCTTTTTTACCTTTCTTTTTCCTTTTCTTCCCTTCTCCTCCTCTTCCTACTTTCTTCTGAATGTCTTCGTTTTACCTTTCCTTCTTCCTTTCTTCCTTCCTCCTCCTCTTCCTACTTTCTTCTGAATATCGTCTTTTTTATCTTTCTTTTTCCTTTTTTTCCCTCCTTCTCTTCTTTTCTTTCTTTCTACCTTACTCTGTCTCTCTCTTCTTCCTTTTCCTCCCCTCCACCCTTCCTTTTCAGGCCCAAGCCCCCTCCTTCCTTACCCTCTCCCTCCCTTTCACCCTTTCACCCTAGACTTCTCCTCTCCCTTTCCCTTGCTCTCTCCCTTTCCTTTCCCTCTTCTTCCCTTTTCTCCCACCTCTCACTTCTCTTCTCTCTCCCATCCCTCCCCCTTCCTTCCTCCCATCTTTCTCCCACCCTTCCTCCTTTTCTCCCACCTCTCCACCCTTCCCTCTTTCCCCCGTCCCTTTTCCCTCTTTCTCCTATTCCTACCCCTTCCTCTTTCACCCATCCTCTTCCTCCCCACCTCCACCCTTCCCCCTTCCTCCTTTCTCCCATTTCCCCCTTCCTTTTTCTCCCATCCTCTCTCCTTCCCTCCCCTCTTCCTTCCCCCCATCCTTCCCTCTCCCCCTCTCTCCTTCCCTATCCTTTCCCCCCATCCTCCCTCTACCCCCCCCTCCCTTCTCCCATCCCCCTCTTCCCCCCCATCCTTCCCTCTACCTCTCTTCACCCTCTATCTCCCCCCATCCTTCCCTCTACCCACCCCCCTCCCTCCCCCCTCCTCCCCCTCTCTACCCCCCTAAAAAATGGCGGACCTGGGAATCGTCAGCGTGTGTTGGAAAACTGACAACGTGTCTGTAAATTTGGTGACGAGTTCGGAACTTCTGCGGCAGGTCAGGGGGGGTTTTACTTTTTTGGGGAACATTGTTTTTTTCATTTTTGTTTTATTTTTTTATTTTTAGCCGTTCGTTTTTTTTTTTTGGTTCTTTTGTTTTCGTTTTTTATTTGGTTCTTTTTTTCTCTTCTTATATTTTTCGTTTATTCTTTATGATATTTATTTAATTTTTCTAATTTTTGGCTTGTTTTATCTGTTTTTTTTTTTCTCCATTTTTGGACATTATTTTTCTTTTATTTTCAACCCATCGTATTTTTTTTTTATTTCTTTTTTTTTTTGTTTCTATACATTTTCTTTGTCTTTCCAAGACCCCTTTTTCCTTTTCCTTTCCACGCCATTCTTCACTTTTCTTGCCCCCCCCCCCCCACCATTTTTTTTTTCTCTCTCTCTTTTTTTTTTCTTTTTTTCTACCGATTTTCTTACGTTTTTTATTTGTTTATTCTATTTTCCTTTGTTTTATGTTCCTCATTTCGTCCATTTTCACCACACCCTCTTCTTTTCTCTCTATCTTATTTCAATTCTCTCCATTCCCCACCTCTCCCATCTCTCTTTCTTTCTATTTTCTTTCTTATATCTCATCTTATCCTTCTCTCTCCTTTCCCCATATTTCCCTCCATTTGTCTCTTTCTTCCTTTCTTGGCTTTTAAACCTCATTCCACCTTTGACCAAACTCTTATTCAGTGATGCCAGGGTATCGAAAATTCTCTCGAAGTTTCTCTCTCTCTCTATCTTTCTTTCTTCTCTCTCTCTTTCTCTCTATCTTTCTTTCTTTTCTCTCTCTCTCCCTCTCTCTCTCTCTCTCTCCTCTCTCTCTCTCTCTCTCTCTCTCTCTCTCTCTCTCTCTCTCTCCTCTCCCTCTCTCCACTCTCTCTCTACTCTCCTTCTTTCTCTCTCCACCATCCCTTCCTCTCTCTCTCTCTCTCTCTCTCTCTCTCTCTCTCCCTCCCTCACTCTCCTCTACCTCCCTCCCCACCCCTCCTCTTTCTTTCTCTCTCTCTCTCTCTCTCTTTCTCTTTCTCTCCCCCTCCCTCACTCTCTCTCCTTCCCCACTCCCCCTTCTCTCTCTTTCCTTTCCATTTTCTTTCTTATATCTCATTCTTATCCTTCTCTCTCCTCTCCCCATATTTCCCTCCATGTTGTCTCTTTCTTCCTTTTCTTGGCTTTTAAACCTCATTCCATCCTTGACCAAAACTCTTATTTCAGTGATGCCCGGCGTATCGAAAAATTCTCTCGAAGCTTCTCTCTCTCTCTTGTCTTTCTTTCTTTCTTTTTTCTCTCTCTCTTCTCTCTCTATCTTTCTTTCTTTCTCTCCTCTCGTCTCTCTTCTTCTCTCTCTCCTCTCTCTCTCTCTCTCTCTCTCTCTCTCTCTCTCTCTCTCTCTCTCTCTCTCCTCCCTCTCTCTCTCTCTCTCTCTCTCTCTCTTCTACCTCGCTCCCCTCCCCCTTCTTCTCTCTCTCTCTCTCACACCTCTACCTCGCTCCCTCCCCCCTCTTCTCTCTCTCCTCTCTCTCTCTCTCTCTCTCTCTCCTCTCACTCTCTCTCTATCTCCTTCTTTCTCTCTTACCATCCCTTTCCTCTCTCTTCTCCCTCTATTCACTCTCTCCTATCTCTTCTTTCCCTCCGCCCTCCCCTTCCTCTCTCTCTCTCTCTCTCTCTCCTCTACTCTTCTCTCTCTCCCTCCCTCCCTCACCTCACTCACTCACTCTCTCCTCTACCTCCCTCTCACCCCTCCTCTTTCTCTCTCTCTCTTCTCTCTCTCTTCTCTCTCTCTCCTACCCTCCTACTCTCTCTCTATCTCCCACTCCTGCCCTCTCTCTTCCTCTCTCTCTCTCTCTCTTCTCTTCTCTCTCTCTCTCTCTCTCTCTCTCTCTCTCTCTCTCTCTCTCTCTCTCTCTCTCTCTCTCTCTTCTCTCTCTCTCTTCTCTCTCTCTCTCTTTCTCTCTCTCTCTCTCTCTCTCTCTCTCTCTCTCTCTCTCTCTCTCTCTCTCTCTTCTCTCTCTCTCTCTCTCTTCTCTCTCTCTCTCTCTCTCTCTACCTCGCTCCCCTCCCCCTCTTTCTCTCTCTTCTCTCTCACTCTACCTTCTCCTCTCTCTCCCCCTCTCTTCTCTCTCTCTCTCTCTCTCTCTCTCTCTCTCTCTCTCTCTCTCTCTCTCTCTCTCTCTCTCTCTCTCTCTCTCTCTGTTAAATTGAAAACAAACGTTCGAGAAGAGACTTTTTCAGGGTACGGTTCCACCTGACGTCGAACACCGAAATATAGCTACGGTGGAATGGGATGAGGGCGGAGGGGAAGGGGGAAGAAGGGGTGGTGGGAGGGAGGGAAGGCGGGGAAGGGCGGGAAGGCGAGGGGGATGGAGGGTGGCGAGGGAGGGGGAGGGAGGGAATGAGGGAAAGAAGGGGAAGAGGGAGGAGGGGAAGAGGGAGGAAAGAGGAAGAGGGAAGGAAAGTGGGAGGATTGGGAGGGAGGGAAGAAGGGAGGGAAGAGGGGAACGGATGGAAGAGAAGGAGGGAAGGGGGAAGGGAGGATGGGAGGGAGAAGAGGGAGGAGGAGGGAGGGAAGAGGCGGTGGTGGAGGGAGGGAAGGAGGGGAGGGAGGGGAAGAGGGGAGGGAGGGGAGGAGTGGTAGGGGAAGAGGGAAGGAGGGGGGAAGGGAAAAAGAGGGAGAAGAAAGAGGGAGGGAGGGGAAAGGGAGGGAGGGGAAGAGGGAGGGAAGGGAAGGCAGGGAGGGAGGAAGGAAGTAGGGATGGGGATTGTGAAGGAAGGAGGAAGAGGGAGGGAGGGGATGAGGGAGTGGAGGAGAGGGGGAAGACGGAAGGAGGGGAGGGGTGGGAGAGAGGAAGGAGGGAGGGAAGAGGGAAGGAGGGGGAAAGAGGAGGAGGGGAAGGGGGGGGGGAGGAGGGGAAGGGGGGAAGAGGGAGGATGGGAGGGAGGGGAAGAGGGAGGGAGGAGGGAGGTGAGGCGTCGGCAGGGAGGGAGGGGAAGTTGGGGAAGAGGAGGATGGGAGGGAGGGAAAGTAGGGAGGGAAGAGGGAGGAGGGGAAGAGGGAAGGAAGGAGGGAGGGGGGAAGAGGGAGGAGGGGATGAGGGAAGAGAGGAAGGGGGAAGAAGGGGTGGAGGGAGGAAGGAGGGAGGGAGGGGAAGAGAAGGAAGGAGGAGGGGGGAAGAGGGAAGGAGGGGATGAGGGAGGGAAGGGAAGGGGGTAAGAAGGGGGGTGGTGGGAGGGAGGGAAGAGGGAGGGAGGGGACAGAGGAAGGAAGGAGGGAGGGGGAAGAGGAGGAGGGAATGGAGGGAGGGGAAGGGAGGGGAAGAAGGGAGGTGGAGGGAGGGAAGGAGGGAGGGGAAGAGGGAAGAAGGGAGGGAGAAGGAGAGAGGGAAGGAGGGGGATGATAGAGGGACAGGGTGAGGTAGGAAGGGGGAGGGAAAAAGAGGGGAGAGGGAAGAGGAGGAGGTGGAGGGAATCGAGATAAAAAGGATGAGGGTAAGAAGGAGGAAGGATGAGGGGAGAGGAGAGGAGGGAGGAGGTGTAGGATAGGAGAGGGATTGGGGAAGCGGAGAGGAAAAGGGGGAGAAGATGGAAGAAAGAAAGGGTAAGGGAAAAATATGATAAGGGAAGGAGGAGAGACAGGAACATTAGGAGGTAGGAAGAAGAAAAGGAGGAAGAAAGAAGAGGAAGGGAGAAGTTATTTTTCAATCAATGTGATAAATTCATAAAGCCTTTAAGGAGATAGAGAGAAAACACAAAATTTTCACAAACACACACACACACACACACACACACACACACACCACACACACACTCACACACACACACACACACACACACACACACACACATGCACACACCCACACCACACACACAAAACACACACACTCAAAACACCCCCCCCCCTCCCCACACCCACCCCACCCGCCCACCCACCCTTAACCCTCTCTCCACACCCACCCACAACCCCACCCACCCCACAAACACCCTTTTTAGAATCCACACAGGAATTAAGGGTGTTTTTCTCCCTCAAACAGCTCTCTCCTTTCCCTCACCCTTTCCCAACTTGCCAATGACCTCGTAACAAGCGAACAACCCATTTAACGAGCTTGATGGTTTAGTCTCCATCTTCAGAGGGGAAATAATAGTGGAAAGTGAGAGAACCGGTTTTATTTAATTATCTATTTGTTTGTTTTTGTGTGTGTGTGTTTGTATGTTTATTCATTTTATTTATTTATCTGTTTGTGTCTGTCTCTCAGTGTCTATTTACCATTTCTGTCTATTTAACTATCGATCTATCTATGTATTTATTCATCTACTTATCTATTTATCTATGCGTCTATCCATCTACCTATCTGTCTGTCTACCTTTCTATCTATCTACCTATCTATCTATCTACCATTCTATCTATCCGTCTATCTTTCTATTTATGTATCTATCTATTTAATTAGTACCTAGTTAGATAGATTGTGTATCAATTCATTATTAATTAATTCTGTATATACTCATTTTTTTTTTCATTTATTTATCTACAACAAATTTTGCATTTAGACAAGAGTATGTGTGCAAGTGTTGTGTGTGTGTATGTGTGTGCTTATTTGCGTATGTGTGCATGTGTGTGTGTGCGGATGTGCGTATGTGTATGCGTGCGCGTGCTTGTGTTTGTTTGTTTGTTTGTTTGTTTGTGTGTGTGTGCTGTGTGCGTGTGTGCGTGTGTGGCGTACATTAAATGTGTTGTGGGTGGTGGTATGTTTGTGCGTGTGTGCGTACTTACGTACATATGTGTGTGATGTGTGAGTGTGTGTGTGTGCGGTGTGTGTGTGTGTGTGCGTACATACATGTGTGGTGCTGTGTATGTTGTGTGCGTAACATACTGTGTGTTGTGTGTATGTTTGTGTGCGTGTGTGGCGTACTTACATGTGTTTATGTTGTGTGTGTGTGTGTGTGTGTGTTGTGTGTTGTGTGTGTGGTGCGTTGTGTGTGTGTGTGTGGTGTGTGTGTTGTGTGTTGTGTGTGTTGTGTTGTGTTGCGTGCACTGTGTGTGTGTGTTGTTTGTGTGTGTGCGTACATAAATGTGTGTGTATGTGTGGTATGTTTGTGTGCGTGTGTGGCGTACTTACATGTGTGTTGTATGTGTGTGTGTTGTGTGTGTGTGTGTGTGTGTTGTGTGTGAGGTGTGTGTGTTATGTCTGTTTGCGTGATGTGCCGTACATACATGTGTGTGTATGTTTGTGTGCGTGTGTGCGTAACATACATGTGTGTGTGTATGTTTTGTGTGCGTGTGTGCGTGTACATGTGTGTGCGTTGTGCTGCCTTACATACATGTGTATGTTTGTATGAACGCGTAACGGTGTGCACATGGGCCAACGGGAGTGGGAGGCCAAGAGAAATGCTTATACACGAGTACATGTTTCCGAGCGTGTGTGTCTGTGTACGTGTAGTCATTTTCGATTGTCTCTCCCTCTCCTTTCCCCTCCTTTTATTTCTTTTCCTTTATTTGTTTTCCTCTTCCTCTCCTTTCTCTTTTATTTTCTCTCCTTTTCTACTTTTTTCTCGCCTCTTTTCTATTCTATTTATTTTCTTTCTTTTTTCTTCCCTCCTTCCTCTTTTCTTTTTTTGCTCAATTTTTTATTTTTTCTCCTCTTTCCCCTCATCATTTTCTTTTCCTTCTTTTCTTTATCTCCTTTTCTCTCCTCCTCTTTCGTCTCCTTTCTTTTCCCTTCCTCTTTCTCTCTCCATATTTATTCCCTTCGTTTTCTTTTCCATCTTTTCTCTCTTCTTTTTCCTTTTTTTCTTCTTTTCTTTTCCCTCTTCCCCTCTCTCTCCCCTCCCTCCTCTCTCCTGTTTTTCCTTCTCTCCGCTCTTTTCTCTTCCCCCATTTTCTCTCTCTTCCTCCTTTTCTATCTCTCTCTCATTTTCTCTCTTTCCCTCTCTCCTTTTTCTTTAACCCCTCTTTTCTCTTCTCCTCTTTCTATCTCTCCCCTCTTTCTTTCCTCACTTCCCTTTTTTCTCTCGTCTTTTCTCTTCCCTCCCTCCTTTCTTTTTCTTTCTCCCCTCTTTTCCTCCCTCCCTTCTTCCCTCCTTTCTTTTTCTTTCTCCCCTCTTTTCTCTC
Source organism: Penaeus vannamei (assembly GCF_003789085.1). NCBI lineage: Eukaryota > Metazoa > Arthropoda > Malacostraca > Decapoda > Penaeidae > Penaeus > Penaeus vannamei. The sequence goes on along the minus strand of NW_020872353.1, from coordinate 28,620 downwards.
TCTTCCCTCCCTTCTTTCCCCTCTCTCTTTCTTCCCTCCTCTCCCTTCTCTTTTCTCTCTCTCTATCTTCTCTTCTTTGTCTCTTCTTTTTTCTCTTCCCTCCGTTCCTTTTCCCTCTCTTCTCCTCTTCCCTTCCTACCTATCCCCTCCCTTTTTTTTCTCTTCCTCTTTCTCTTCTCTCCCTCCTTCCCCCCTCTTCTTTTCTCTCTCTCCCCACCTTCCTCTCCCTCCTTCCTTCTCTTTCTCTTCCCTCCCTTCTTCCCCCTCCCTTTGTCTCTCTTTTTTCTTTTCTCTCCCTCCTCCCCCCTCTCCTTTCTCTCTCTCCCCACTTTCCTCTTCCCTCCCTTCTTTCCTCTCTCTTTTCGCTTTCTTTCTCTCCCTCCTTCCCCCCTCCCTTTTCTCTCTCTCCCCACTTTCCTCTTCCCTCCTTCCTTCCCCACTCTCTTTTCTCTTTTCTTTCCCCCTTCTCTTTTTCTCTCTACCCACTTGCCTCTTCCCTCCTTCCTTTCTCTCTCTCTCCCCACTTTCTTTCTTCCCTCCCTTCCCTTTCTCTCTCTCCCCACTTTCTTCTTCCCTCCTTCCTTTCTCTCTCTACCCACTTGCCTCTTCCCTCTTTCTTTTCTCTCTCTCCCCACATTCTTCTTCTCTCCTCTCCTTTCTCTCTCTCCCCACTTTCCTCTTTCCCCCTCTCCTTTCTTTTTTCTCCCACTTTCTTCTTCCCTCCTTCCTTTCTCTCTCTCCCCACTTTCCTCTTCCCTCCTCTCCTTTCTCTCTCTCCCCACTTTCCTCCTCTTCCCTCCTTCCTTCCTTCCCCCCTTTCCCTTTCTCTCTCTCCCACTTTCCTCTTTCCCTCCTCCCTTCTTTCCCCTTTCCTTTCTCTCTCTCCCCACTTTCCTCTTCCCTCCTTCCCTTCTTTCCCCTCTTTTTCTCTTTCTTCCCCTCTCTTTTCTCTCTCTACCCACTTGCTTCTTCCCTCCTGCCTCTCCCTCTCTCTCCCCACTTTCCTCTTCCCCCCTCTCCTTTTCTCTCTCTCCCCACTGTCCTCTTCCCTCCTTCCTTCCTCCCCCCCCTCTCCTTTCTCTCTCTCCCCACTTTCCTTTCCCCTCTCTTTTTCTCTTCCCTCCCTTTTGTCTCTCTTTTCTCTTCCTTCCTTCCTTTCCCCTCTCCTTTCTCTCTCTCCCCACTTTCCTTTTCCCTCCTTCCCTTCCTTCCCCTCTCTTTTCTCTTTCTTCTCTCCCTCCTTCCCCACTCCCTTTTCTCTCTCTCCCCACTTTCCTCTTCCCTCCTTCCTTTCCTCCTCTCCTTTCTCTCTCTACCCACTTTCCTCCTTCCTTCTCCCCTCTCCTTTTTTTCTCTCCCCACTTTCCTTTCCCCTCTCTTTTTTCTCTCTCCCCACTTTCCTCCTCTTCCCTCCTTCCTTCCCCCCCTCCTCTCCTTTCTCTCTCTCCCCACTTTCCTCCTCTTCCCTCCCTCCTTCCTTCCCCTCTTTTTCTTCGCCCCGACCACGAGAGGAAGACCTCGCTATCAGACTGTTTCGTCGAGTAATGAACCTTTTGTGGACGCGATCGACAGGGCGAATCACTTGCTGTGCGAATGAGGGGAGAGAAGGGGGAGGAGAGGGGGAAAGGAGAGAAGGGGAAGGAGAGGGGGGAGGAGAGGGGGGAAGGAGAGGGTGGAAGGAGAGGGGGAAGGAGAGGGGGAAGGAGGAGGAGAATGAGAATGGAGTAGGGGAAGAGGAGAGGGGATAGAAGGGGAATGAGGGAGAGAAGGGGGAAGGAGAGGGGAAGAGAGGCGGAAGGAGAGGGGAAAGGAATGGGGGGAGAAGGAGTGTTGGGGGAATAGAAGGGGAATTGAGAGGGGGGAGGAGGGAAGGAGGGGGAAGAGAGGGAAGGAGAGGGGGGAAGGAGGGGAAGGAGAGGGGAGGAGAGGGGGAAGGAGAGGGAGAAGGAGAGGAGGAAATAAGAGGGGGGAAGGAGAGGGGGGGAAGAGAGAAGGGAAGAGAGGGGGGAAAGGAAGGGGGAAGGGAGGAGGAGGAGAGGGGAAGGAGACGGGGAAGGAGAGGAGAGGATGGGAAGGAGAGGGGGGGAAGGAGAGGGGGGAAGGAGAGGGGGAAGGAGAGGGGGGGAGGAGAGGGGGGAGGAGAGGGGGAAGGAGCGGTGGGAAGGAGAGGGGGGAAGGAGAGGGGGAAGGAGAGGGGGAAGGAGAGGGGGGGGGAGAGGGGGAAGGAGAGGGGAAGGAGAGGGGGGAGGAGAGGGAAGGAGCGGGGGAAGGAGAGGGAAGGAGAGGGGGAAGGAGAAGGGAAGGAGAGGGAGAATGGAATGGGAGGAGGAGGAGGAGGAAGAGAGTCGGGGGAATGAGGGGAGAGAAGGAGATGATGAGGGAAGGAGGGGAAATGGAATGGGAGGAGGAGGCTGGGGGGACAGAAGGGCTGTGCGAATGAGGGGAGAGAAGGAGACGATGAGGGAAGGAGAGGGGGGGGGAGGAGAGGGGAAATGGAATGGGAGGAGGAGGAAGAGGGGGGGATAGAAGGGGAATTGGGGGGGGGGAAGGAAGGAGACGATGAGGGGGAAGGGAGGGGAAAGGAGAGGGGAAATGGAATGGGAGAAGGAGGAAGAGGTTGGGGGGTAGAAGAGGAGAGAAGAGGATGAGGGAAGGAGAGGGGTACGGAGAGGGGAAATGGGATGGGAGGAGGAGGAGGAGGAGGTTGGGGGGCCAGAAAGGCTGTGCGAAATGAGGGGAGAGAAGGAGACGATGAGGGGGGAAGGAGAGGGGAAATGGAATGGGAGGAGAAAGAAGAGGGTTCGGGGGGACAGAAGGGGAATTGGGGGGAAGGAAGGAGGAAGGGAGGGAGGTGGAAAGAGGAATTAGAGGGAAAATGGAA
>NW_020872352.1:22500-32857 GCF_003789085.1 Penaeus vannamei | reverse complement strand
CCTCCCCCCCCCACTGAACTGTTAAAACATCTTTGAATAAAACCATTTTCTTGATAAAATTATCTTACAATCTAAATCTGTAGAATCATATTACATTCCTACAATGTTTCCTTACAACCTCGACGCTAAAAAAAGACAAAAAAACAGGGACAACAAATTATAAAACCGTTTTTTCAGTGAAGTCCATACACCTTTACAATCATGAATAGCCAACATTTTTAAACAAAACGGCAAAACATTTCCTTGATAATTATCATAATTCACTATATTAATCAAAACATTAAATTTTGCTATACTGATATACCTTTAAAAAATACAAAAAATGCTAAAATAACCGTTTTCAGTGAAGTCCATACACCTTCACAATCATGAAATAGTCACATTTAAACCAAACATTTCTTGATAATTATCATAATTTACTCTGTTAATCATAACACTTAGAATTTGTTATTGACCTTTAAAACAACAACAACATAAAAATACTAAAATAACCGTTTTTCAGTGAAGTCCAATACCACCTTTACAAGATCATGATAAGGCCAACATTTAAACCAACCAAACATTTCTTGATAATTATCATAATTCATTAATATCAATTTCTTCATAACTAAATTTTGCTATAGCTGATATACCTAAAAAAACAAAAAAAACAAAAAAACAAAAAAACAAAAAAAACTAAAAATAACCGTTTTCAGTGAAGTCCGATACATCTTACAATCATGAATAGTTAACTATAAACCAACGCATTTTTGATAATTATCATAATTATCATTTTGCTATACTGATAGAGCCCTTTAAGAAGAATTAAAAAATAAATACTCAAAATGACCGTTTCAGCGAAAGTCCCATACATCTTTACAATCAGAACCGAAGCATCTTTTAAATGTCGAATCAACATCAACATCGACAGAAATTAATCAAAACAGGAAAAAAAAAGAATTAAAAGGGAGAAGGAAAGAAAAAAGGAAATAACAGGAGGGAAGGAGGGAAAAAAAGTTTAAAGCAAATTACAAAACAAGAAAAAAGAAGAAAAATGGCGAAAGAAAGAAAAAGAATAAAATGAGAGAGAGAGAGGAAGAAAAGCCTCACAAGAAAAAGACGAAATTAAAAGGGAGAAAAGAAAGAAAAAAAAGAATAAGCAGGAAGAGAGGGAAGAAGAGCCGTCTCAAAGCAAATCACAAAACAAGATAGAAAAGAAAAAAGAATTAAAGAGAGAAAGAAGAAAGACTAAAAAAAAAGGAATAACAGGAGGAGGAAAAAATTATCCTAAAGAAATCACAAAACAAGAAGAAAGAAGAAAAGAATAAATAAGAACAAAAAGCGAAGAGAGAATTAAAAGAGAGAAAGAAAGAAAGACAAAAAAAAAAAAAAAAAAAAAAAGATAAGCAGAAGGAGAAGAGAGCAAGAGGCAACAAGGGGTCGAGATGAGGTGGGGGGGAAGGGGGATGGGGGGAGGGGGGAATGGGGGGGTAATGGTTGATGTATTTTGTTGTTTGCTACGGCTCGCATTATTTTTTTTTCGCTGACTCATCCTCTCTCTCTCCTACTGCCCTTCCCTCTCTCTCTCTCTGCGACAGAGGCGGCCACCCACATGTGGCACTCTCTGCAGACAACCCTCACCCCACGGCCGCTCCTCCACGCCCTCCTCCACGCCTCCACGCCGCTCCTCGTTTATATTTGATGTTTTTTATTTGAACTTTCTGTGACTTTCTTGGCTGTTTTTTTCTCTCTGCTTAAGTGTTTTATCAAGATTGCTGGAGGGTTTTGGTTTGTCTGTGGTTTGTGCGTTGGCGTTTTCTCTGATGTTTTGGGTTTGTTTCTTTGTGATTGTTTGTCTTTGGTGTGCGTGTTATATTTGTGGCGGTTTTGTGTGGGCGTGGGTTATGTGTGTGTCTGCGTATGTGTGTGCGTATGATTGTGTGTGTTTTTTTTGTTGTTGTTTTTATGTTTGTGTGTGTTCTGCGTCTGTATGTGTGGATCTCTACGTATGTGCGTGCCCGTATGTGCGTGTGCGTGTGGTGTGTGTTGTGTGTGTGTGTGTGTGGTGTGTGTGTGGTGTGTGGGTGTGTGTGTGTGTGGTGTGTGTGTGTGTGTGTGTGTGTGTGTGTGTGTGTGTGTGTGCGTGCGTGTGTGCGTGTGCGTGTGGCGTGTGCGCGTGCGTGTGCGTGTGTGTGCGTATGCGTGTGGTGTGTGTGTGTTGTGTAATGGTTTCTGCGTATATGTATCTCTACGTATTTGTTGTGCGTATGCGTGTGTGTGTGTGTGTGTATGTCTCGTATAATGTAATCTCTACGTATTTTGGTGGCGTATGCCGTGTGGTGTGTGTGTGTGTGGTGTATGTCTGCGTAATGTATCTCTACGTATTTGTGTGAGTGTGCGCGTGTGTCCTGTATCATGTCTTGGCGTGTGGTATCTGTGGAATGTCTTCTTATGTGTATGTGGTGTTTTACGTTGTATGTGTGTGTGTGTTGTTACGTGTATGTATATGTGTACTGCGTGTAATATGTGCATGTGTAAGTTTGCGGACTGCGCGTGTAAGTGCGTGAAGTGTGTGGTGTCATATCAGACATTATTTTCGTTAAAATTATACAGTTTCATGTGAAAGTTTATTTTTAATACATCTTGACAAGAGCTGTAATTCAGCTACAAAAACGCTCAAGTTAAACAATTATTTTTTTTATTTTTTTTAATGTACCTATCGTGACGAATTTTTTATTTTCTTTTATGTTTTATTTTTTTATTTTTTATTTTCTTTTTTCATTTTACTTATTTTTATATTTTATTTATCTTTTATTTTATTTTTTATTTTTTTATTTTTTTTTGGATACAAAGAATATATGTTTATATTTTGGGAATTTTGTCTTTTATTTAATTCTGGAAATAAGAGTATTGTCTAAACAAACAAAAAAAAACAAAAAAAAACGAAAAAAAAGTAAAAGTTTATATCTTGGTAATATATTTTATCTCTCTGTGTGATAAGGAAAAAAATGATAATAAATAAGTAATACATATAATACAGATGATTATGGTGATGGTGATAGTGATGATGATAATGACAATGGCAGTTGAAACAAGTTTATTTTATCGCTGGTGGTGAATGGTGATGGGTGGATGATGATGATTGGTGGTGGGTGTGGTGATGATGAATGGGTGGTGGTCGTGGTGGTGTGGTGATGATGATGGTGGTGGTGTGGTGGTGATGGTGATGATGATGGTGGTGGTGTGGGTGGTGTGGTGATGATGATGGTGGTGGTGTGGGTGGTGTGGTGGATGATGATGGTGGTGTGTGGTGGTGATGGTGATATGATGTGGTGGTGTGGTGGTGATGGTGATGATGATGGTGTGGTGTGGTGGTGATGGTGATGGTGAGGATGATGGGTGGTGTGGTGGTGATAGTGATGGTGGTGGTGTGGTGGTGATAATGAATGGTGATGATGATGATAGATGAATGGTGATGGTGATATGATGATGATGATGGTGGTGGGTGTGTGGTGAATGGGTGATGATGATGAAATGATGATGATGATGAATGAGATGATGATGGTGGTGGTGGTGGTGGTGATGGTGATGATGACGATGATGATGGTGGTGGTGTGGTGGTGATGGTGATGATGATGATGGTGGTGGTGGTGTTGGGTGGTGATGGTGAACGATGATGATGATGATGGTGGTGGTGTGGTGGTGATGGTTGAGCGATGATGAATTGGTGGTGGTGTGGTGGTGGTGATGATTAATAATGAATGGTGATGATAGAATGATGATGATGATGATGGTGGTGGTGGTGTGGTGTTTTGATGGTGACGATGATGAATGGTGGTGGTGTGTTGGTCGATGGTGACGATGATGATGGTGGTGGTGTGGTGGTGGTGATGAAACGATGACGATTTTGATAGTGATGGTGATGGATGATGGCGATGATGATGATGATGATGAATGATGATATGATGATCACTAAATAACAAGCCTACATCACCATAACCACACCATCAAAAATAAAACAAATATAGAAACAGAAACATTATACACCCAATAAAAAAACACTAAAGACGCGGACCAAACGAAAACCAAAATAATTATATAAAAAAAAACAGAGACACAAACAATTATTTAAAAAAACAGAGATACGAGAACAATTACTAAAAAGAAAAGAAAAAAAAAAAAAACAGAGACAAAGATAACAATTATTAAAAGAAAAAGCAAAAAATTAATAAAAGAAAAAAAAACAGAGCAAAACACATTATTAAAACGAAAAAAACATTATTAAGAAAAAGAAAAAAGAAAAAAATATTTTACAAGCAAAACAATGATTAAAAGAAAAATCAGAGACAAACAAAACAATTATATAAAAAAAAAACAGACACGAAAAAACATTAAAAACAAAACAAACAAACAAAAAACGGAGACACGGCAATCCGCAAAGCACAAAGCGAGATAAATGACACATAACACCAAGGAACAAAAGACTGACGTAAATATAATATAAAAAAAAAATAAAAAATAAATAATATAAAATGAATCATCGCTGGACCACAAGACGCTTTTATCAGCTGATTTTCTTGAATTTCGTGACGTCATATGCAAATTAGGTGCATCCGGATATATATATATTTTTTTTTTTCAAAAGTCGAGAGAAGAGAAGAGAAAGAAGAGATGAGAGAGAGAGAGAGGTGGTAGATAAAAAGAGAAAGAAAGATAAAAAGAATGAGGAGAGAAACTGGAAAGAAAGAGAGAGAAAAAGAAAGAGAGAGAGAAGAGGGGGGGAGAGAGAGAGAGGAATGGTAGATAAGAAAGAGAAAGAAAGATAAAAAAGAGAAGGAGAGAAACTGGAAAGAAAGAAGAGAGAAAGAGAGAGAGAGAGAGAGAGAAGAGGAGAGAGAGAGAGAGAGAGAGAGAGAGAGAGAGAAGAGAGAGAGAGAGAGGGAGGGAGGGAGGGAGGGAGAAGAGAGGGAGAAGGGAGAGGGAGGGGAGAGGGAAGAGGGAGAAGGAGACGGAGAGAGAGAGAGAGGGAGAGGAGAGGGAGAGGGAGAGGGAGAGGGAGAGGAGAGGGAGAGGGAGAGGAGAGGGAGAGAGAGAGGAGAGAGAGAGAGAGAGAGAGAGAGAGAAGAGAGGAGGAGAGAGAGAGAGGGGGGGGGGGAGGGAGAGAGAGAGAGAGGGAGAGAGAGAGAGAGAGAGAGAGAGAGAGAGGGAGAGGGAGAGGGAAGAGGGAGAAGGGAGAGAGAAAAGGGAGAGAGACAAGAGAGAGAGAAAAAAAAAAGAAAAGAGGAGAGGGGGGGGGGGGAGGGAGAGAGAAAGAGAGAAGAAATCACGTACTATTTCACTTTCAAAAGACATGGATTGTTTTAATGTATTATCTTTTTTCCCGTTTGTTTTTAAAAGTCGACTCTAACACGAAACCTAAACCAACGAGATGAAATCCAGCCATCATAAAACTCAAAATACAAAACTAGAAAAAGAAAAAAATAAGAAAAATAAAATCTACTCCGACATATTCTCTACATAAAAATAGACAAAAAAAAAAACTATTCCCGACAACAATTCCTCTCTAACAAAAAAGGATATATATAATATATAGGAGGACAATTCTCTATAAAAAAAAATATAGGACATATATTCCAGATTTCCCTCGAGAACGGAAACCGGATCTAAGACCGCGAGCAACACGAATCTATTCAAATATGTCCTTCGACCGTTACCGATAACCGTCACATTTTTTGAATTTTCGAAGGTCGCTCCCTGGTTCTGCTCTGGCGGACGCTAAGGGCGCCTCTGATTTGGGGAAGTGAGGGAGAAATGGAGTGAGGAGGAGAGGAGAGAGAAAGAAGAAGGAAGGAGAGGAAAGAGAGGGAGGTCAGGAGGAAAGAAGGCGAGAAGTGAGGGAAAAGAGGAGGGGAGGAGGAGGGGAGGAGGAGGAAGGAAGGAGAGGAAAGAGGAGGAGAGAAAGCAAGAACTGAGGAAAAAGAGGAGAGAGGGAGGAGGAAGGAGAAGAAGAGGGAAGGAAGAGGGAGGAGGAGGAGGAGGAGGAAGGAAGGAGGAAGGTAAGGACGAGGGAGGAGGCGGAAGAGAGACGAAAGGAGAGGGAGGAGGAGGAGGAAGAGAAAGAAAAAGAGGGAGGAAAGAAGAGAAAGAAAAGAAAGAAGGAGGAGGAGGAGAGGAGGAAGAGAAAAGCGATGAAATGGGAAGAGAAAGAAAGGAAGAGGAGGAGAGGTGAGGAAGAAGCGAAGGAGTGAGGGAAAAGCAGGAGAGAGGGGAGGATGAAGAGAAAGAAAGAGAGGGAGAGAGAGAAAGAAGGACGAAGAATGAGGAGGAGGAAGAGGGAGGAGAGGAGGGGATATGGGAGAAATGAGGAGAGGAAACAGAAAAGGAGAGAGAAGAGTGGGGAGGAGGAGTAGAGGGAAAAAGGGAAGAGAAGAGGGAGAGGAAAAAGAAGAAGAGGAGGGAAGAGAAAAGGGAGAAGGATAGGGGAAGTGAGGGAAGGAGATGAAGAGGAAAAAGGGAAGAAAAGAAAGTAGAAAGGAGTAGGAAAAGGGAGTGGAGGATGGATGAGAGAAGTGTGAGGAAGTGGAAGAGGAGGAAGTGTAAGAATAGAAGGGGAGAGAAAGACCAAAGAAAGGTAAGGGGTGAGAGGATGATGATGATGACGATAAGAGAAATGAAATAAAGAAAGGGAAAGTTTAAAAACAGAGTTGAAGGTAAGAAGGAAAATGAAGAAAGAAATAAAGAAAGAAAAAAGAGACTAGAGATGGAGAAAGGAGAAAAGAGGCAGAAGACGAGGAAAGAGAATCGGAAAAAAAGAAAGAAAAAAACGACTTATAAAAAAAAGAAAAAAAACATAATTAAAGAGTGTAAAAATGCAAAAAATAACGAATAAGATATTCACAATAATAATAATAATTATAATAATAATAATTAATAATAAGGATAATAATAAGAAAAAGGGGAGAAAATGAATAAATAAAAAAAAAAAAAAAAAAAAAAAAAAAAAATTATNAAAAAAAAAAAATGAGGGAAGGGAGAAGAAAGGAAAAAAAAAAAAGGAAGAAAATAAAGAAGAATAGGGAAAAAGAATGAAAGAAGAGGAAGAGAAAAAAAGGAAGAGAACAAGAGAAAGGGGAGGGAGGGGAGAAAAGAGAGAGGAGGGAAGAAGGAGAGAAGAGGGGGAGAGAAAAAGAAGCAGTAAACAAGATGAGAGGAAGAAGAGGAGAAGTGAAAAGAAAGAAAAAGAGAGAAAAAAAAAGCAAAACAAAAGAAGAAGAAAGAAAAGAAAAGAAAAGAAAACGAGAAGGAAGGAAAATGAAAAGAAAGAATGAAAAAAATTAAGGAAGCGGGCTAAGAGAGAAAGAAGAAAGGAGATAATAGAGGGAAGCGAGAAGAGAAGAGAAAGAAGAGGGGAAGAAGGAGAGGGGGAAGAAAAGGACGAGAAGAAAGCAAAAAGAAAGAGAAGGGAAAAAAGAATTTAGAATTTAGTAAAAAATGGATATCGAAAAGGATAAGAAGGAAGGAGGAGGAATATGGAGAAAGAATACGGGAAAAGAAGAGAGATGATGATTATAATTGATATTGATATTTAATAAAAAGGAGGAGAAAGAAAGATACAGGAAGAGAAACAAACAAGAAAAAAAGAAGAGAAAAAAGGGAAGGAAGGGAAATTTAATTAAAGACACAGAGAAAAAGAAAAAAAAGGAAGGAGAGAAAAAAGAGGAGAGGGAAGGATGCAAGAAGAGGAAGATAGAGAAGAGCAGCGGAAAGAAGAGAAAGAGAACAATAAGAAAGAAAGAAGGGGAAAGAAGAGGGGAAGAGGAGATAATAATTTAGGGAGGAAAGAAAAAAGGAGACGAATAAGAATAAATAATAACACAAGTAAGATCATTAATAACCTCATAAATTTTATTTTTTTTTTCCTTCCCTTTCATATGATCTACTTACAAATCTTTCTTGTCAAAATAGCAGCTCAACCAGCCAATTTATCCTTCTTTTAACCCGCACAGTGGAAATGAAGAAGCAAAAAGGAATGAATGATACAAAATGCTTGATAATACCGGTAAATTAAAGAGGGTAATAGGACTCGCCATAACAGTAATTATAAGAATATTGATAATATATAATAACAACCACCTGTCAATGATGGTAATAACGAACCATCAAAGAATTAATGATATAAAATGATAATAATTGTAATAAAGATGTAATAGACTCGCCACAACAAGTAAATTATAAGAATATTGATAACTATAATAACAACACTTGTAATGATGATGATAATAATAGCTACTAAAATGATGATAATGAGGATAATAGAAATAGCTATTTGAATAAAAAGGAAACAAACAACAAACTAACTAATGATAACGAATAATGATGATAATAATGATGGATGAATTTCAGATGATAGTGATGGTGTGATAAAGAGTGATAATCATTGTGATAGTGAAAAACAACATTAAAATAGCAATGACAATAATGATAATAAATGTGTAATAATAAAGAAATTATTAAGATATAGATAATGATAGTATTACCAACAAAAAATCATAATTACAAAAACAATGATGATAAGGATGATGAAAACGATAATAATGACAACGAGCATAAAAATGATTATGAAAAAGAAATATGACAAAAAAAAATTGACGTTATTATCTGTGATTTATCCTCTACAAATGTGTGAAATCTTGTGGAACGTGTAACGAGTTGCTAACATTAATAAGCACGTCATGTTTTCGTAATAATCTCATCTTTCTCTCTCTCCATGTTTCTTCTTGGTTCTTCTTCTACTTCTTCTTCTTTCTCTCTTTTTTTATTCTGTGTATCGGTGTGTTTTTGGATTCTTTTTATCTGTTGTTCGTCTTTCCCTTTTTTTTCTCTTTCTTTGTGTCTGTCTTTCTCTCTGTCTCTGTCTGTCTCTCTCTTTCTCTCTCTCTCTCTCTCTCTCTCTCTCTCTCTCTCTCTCTATCTATCTCTCTTCCCTCTCTCTCTCTCTCTCTCTCTCTCTCCCTCAGTCTCTGTCTCGTCTTTCTGTCTCTCTGTCTGTCCTTCTCTCTCTCTCTCTCTATCTATCTATCTATCTATCCATCTCTTCCTTTCAAAGAAGAAATAGGAGAAATAGAATAGGGAAAAAGAAAAGAAAATGAATAGACGAATAAGAAGGAAAATAGATAGAGAGGGCAATGAAAAAAATATAAATAAAGACAACACACGCCAACATATCACATAAAAAAACAATGTGTCAATGCAACATATGTTAATGAACAACTTTAATGCATCTATCACATATCGAATGAGATAAGAGGGAGAATGGGAAGATAAGAACGAAACGAGAGAGAGAGAAAGAGAGGGAGGGAGTGAGGAAGAGAGAGAGAGAAAGAGAGATTAGAGAGAAGAGAAGGAGAGAGCGAGAGATGGATAGATAGATTAGATAGATAGAATAAATAGAACGATAAGATAGATAGACTTTAGATAGTATAGAATAGATAGAAAGAGAGAGAGAGAAGCCTGACGCGAGAGATGAAGACTGGGGTGACATCCCCTATTCAGCAAGTTCATACGTCCTACCCTACATTGAGCGAACACTGGAGTTTCTCGATGTCCGATGAGGAAGATGCTGATGACTGAGACCTTGAGAGAGAGGGAGAGACGTGCGGTGCCGACTTTGGCGTCCGGGCAGATGAGAGACGACCGAGAGAGAGGAGGAGAGAGAGCAGAGAAGAAGATCGGAGATGGGAGATCGAGAGTGGAGATGAGGTGAGAGAAGATGAGAGAGAGAGAAGAGAGAAGAAAGGCGAGAGATGAGAGAGACAGGACAGACATTACAAGACAGACAGACAGACAGACAGACAGACAAGATGGAGATGAGACGGAGAGGAGGAGAGAGTCGGAAGGAGAGAGGGGGAGGGGAGGAAAGAGATGAAGGAAGAAAAAGGGGGGGAAGGGAGGGACACGGAACAGAGAGAGGGAGAAAAAAAGAGAGGAAAGGAAATGGAGATTGGAGAAAGAGAATGAAAAGAAAGTAGATGGAATGAGAGATAGCAAGACAGGATAGAACAGAGAGTTAGATATTTGATAGATAGACAGAGAAAGGAAAAAGAGAGATCTACTTGTTTGGATCGCTGACTTGCGTATGCGTAAGCGAATTCATAGGTGGTCCATGACGACTACAAATGACCCGACTGATGGATGAGAGAAGACGACGATCTGAGAGGAAGATGATCCGGCCCGGCCGATTAGAGACACTGCCATCCGATGTGAGGAGATTCTGAGATGCCGCTTGGTCAGAGTCACTGACTATGCTGCCGCTATCGCGTAGATGGCGCTCGTGACGCCACCAGTCCTTGAGAGAATTCGTGGGTCGTATATGGGAGAA
>NW_020872352.1:17500-20000 GCF_003789085.1 Penaeus vannamei | reverse complement strand
CAAATAAATAGACGAACAGATAAAAAAAAAAAAAAAAAAAATAGACAGTGAGACAAGTAAATAAATAAACACATATGAAAAAATACACGTGCAACAAATAAACAGACGAATAGATAAAAAGAGAGATACACAGAGAACAATAATAGACGAACAGATATGAAAAAAATACACAGAAAAAAAGTAAACAGACAAACAGATAAAAAAAGATACACAGTAAAACAAATAAACAGATGAACAGGTGAAGAAGAAGAAAAAAATACACACAAATAAACATAAACACCCAAACATATATAAAAAAAACGACACACAATAAAAACAAACAAACAGACGAACAGACGAAAAAAACACACACACACACACAAAACAAACAAAAAAAAAATAAACAAATAATAAACAAATAAATCGACACACACACAACAAACAAATAAAAATAATCGATAAACAAATAAATAAACAAATAAATCCGATAAAACAAATAAATAAACAAATTAAATCGATAAAACAAATAAATAAACAAATAAATCGATAATAAACAAATAAATCGATAAAACAAATAAATAAGAATAAATCGATAAAAACAAATAACGAAATTAAACAAATAAATAAATCGAAAAAACAAAATAGAACAACCAAACAAATCGATAAAACAATAAAGAAACAAATAAGGATTAAAACAAATAAAAATAAATCGATAAAACAAATAAATAACCAAATAAATCGATAAAACAAATAAATAAATCGATCAAATAAATCGATATATAAAACAAATAAACAAACAAAATAAATCGAAAAAACAAATAAATAAACAAAAAATAAATCGATAAAACAAATAAATAAACAAATAAATCGATAAAAACAAATAATAACCAAATAATCGATAAAACAAATAAATAAACAAATAAATTCGATAAAACAAATAAAATAAACAAATAAATCGATATAAAACAAAATAAATAAAAAACAAAATCGATTAAACAAATAAATAACCCAAATAAATCGATAAAAAAATAAATAAACAAATAAATCGATAAACAAATAAACAACAAATAAATCGAATTAAAACAAATAAATAAACAAATTAAATCGATAAAACAAATAAATTAAACATAAATAAAAACAAATAAAATCGAATTAAAACAAATAAAACAACAAATAATCGATTAAACAATAATTAAAACAAAAAATGAATAAAAAACAAATAAATAAACAATAAATCGATAAAACAAATAAAATAAAAAAAATACATCGATATAAAACAAATAAATCTAAACAAATATCGATAAAACAAATAAATAAACAAAATAAAAAATAATATAAAACAAATATTAAAATAAACCAAATAAATCGATTAAATAAAACAATAATAAATAAAACAAAAATCGATAAACAAATAATAATAAATAAACAAATAATCGATCAATTAAAACAATATAACAAATAAAATAACAAAAAATAAAAATCGATAATAACAAATATTAAATCGATAAACAACAAATAAACAAATAACTCCGATTAAAACAAATAATAAACCAAAAAAATCGATACAAAAATTAACTAAACAAATTATCCGATAAAAAAATAAATACCAAAAAATCGGTAAAACAAAATAATAACAAATAATCTTAAAACAATAACAACCATAGAATCGATTTAAACAAAAAATAAAACAGATAATATTAATTACTATAGTTTTATTATATCATTGTACAATTTTTCTTCACTATGATCTTATTATTTAAACAGCAATTATAAAAAGAAATATAAAATAAACATAGATAAAGCATATCAAAAGAAGCCAAAGGGACCGCCCCCGTTGCATTGTCGAGTAGGCTTGTTATTTGTGACGGCCTTCCATGCGCCAATTTGCAAATGGCCGTTGCAATGCCGGGCTGAATCATTTCATTCGGCCGATAAGGGAGCTTATGCATTTTTTAAGAGGGGGAGAGGGAGGAGGAGGATGGCCGGTGGGGGAGGGGATGGGTGGCGAGAGGGGTCCCGGGTGGGAGGGGGGTGGGAAGGAGGGGTGGAGAGAGAGGAGAGGGGGTAGGGTGGGGGGAAGGAAGGGTGGGGGATGGGGGAAGAGGGGGGAGGTGGGGAGAGGAGGGGGGGAGGAGAGGTGGGGTTGTGGGAGGAGGGGAGGAGAGGAGGGCGGTAGGGAAGACGGAGGAGGGGGGGGGGTAGAAGGGGAAAGGGAGGGGTTGGGGGGAAGGACAAAGGGTGGAGGAGGAGAGGGGGTTGGTGGCAGGAGGGGGTTGGGGGGGGAGGGGAGGAGTCATGTGGGGGTTTAGGGTGGGAGGAGGGGAGAGAGTCGGGGAGAAGGGGGGAGGAGGAGGGGAAGGGGGACGAGAGGAGGAGGGGAAGGGGTGAGGAGGAGAGGACGAGGAGGGGAGGGGTGGAGTGGTGGGTGAGGAAAGAGGGGAGGGTGGGCGGAGGGGTGGGAGGCAGAAGAGGAGGGGGTGGGGATGGGTGGGGGGAAGAAGTGAGACGGGGTGGAGGGGTG
>NW_020872352.1:10000-12500 GCF_003789085.1 Penaeus vannamei | reverse complement strand
CACATTCTCTCCTCTCTCCATCCCTTTTCCCCCCTTCTCTCCTTTCTATCCCCCCCATTCTCTCCCCTCCCTCTCCCATCCCTCCCCCCCCCAACACACATTTTCTCTCCTCTCCATCCCTTCCCCCAATTCTCTCCCTCTCCCTCCCTTTCCCTCCCCCTCCCCTCCCCAGCCTCCCTTCTCCTCCTTCCCAGTTTACCCATTAAAACCCTCAAGTCTTTTACAGCTCCCTCATTGCAACTCCACACAATTGCAAGCTTTTATCACCTTTCTCTTCTGTGTTGTGCATGGTTAGCGTGGTGGTTCTTGCAATATTTTTGACCCAGTTCGATCCCGTGCGCTGCCAGTGGATGGTCACCCCGGCATCCTTGCACACAGGGAGAGATTTAGAACGGACGGTAGGTCACAAGGTACAGCAAGGGAAAATCCATTGAAATTAATGGAATTTAAACTTAATCTAAATCTAAAAAAAAAAAAAAAAAAATCTAATATTCTAAAAAAAACAGAAAAATCTAAATCTAAAAAAAAATAAATCTAAATCTAAAAAAAATAAATAAAAATAAATCTAATTCTAAAAAAAAAAAAAAAATCGAAGCTTGGAACGACTTACCAAAATCAAGATGGAACAGCTTACCAGAATACTTACAAGAAAGCAGATAAATTTGAACATCGCCTCAAAAAAAAAAAAAAAATTATTATCTCACTATCTTCAACACCAAGCTAAATTTCGCATACAGAAAATATTTGCATCTAACTTCCGCCTTGCAATTAATATAACTCTTTATGTCTCCTCAATATAAACTATATGTAAGAACATACACCATATGGAATACTAATTCATTATGATATATAATCTGTTTTTTTCTCCTTTCCTTCTTTTATGAAGATATGTATGTAAGTATATATGTACAAACTACACTTGTAGACGTATGCTTTCTCTAATTACTTTTTTCATTTTTTTATGAATTTATGTAATAATATGTACAAACTACACTTGCAAACGTATGCTTTCTCAATTTTTTTATTTTTTTTATGATTTATGTAAGTATATATGTACAAACTAACTTGTAGAGTATGCTTTCTCTATTTTTTTTCTTCATTTTTTTATGAATTTATTTAAGTATATATGTCAAACTAGCTTACAAATGTATGCTTTCTAGTTTTTTTTTTCATTTTTTTATGAATTTATGTAAGTATATATGTACAAACTACACTTGTAGACGTATGCTTTCTCTAATTTTTTTTTTTTTTCATTTTTTATGAATTTATGTAAGTATATATGTACAAACTATGCTTACAAATGTATGCTTTTCTCTAGTTTTTTTTTTTCATTTTTTTATGAATTTATGTAAGTAATAGTACAAACTACAGTTGTAGACGTATGCTTTCTTATTTTTTTTTTTTGAATTTATGTAAGTATATTATAAAAAACTACGCTTTGCAAACGCTTTCTCTAGTTTCAACGCAACGCACTTTACACCTCCTTGAACAACTAGTAATAGTACTATGATCATAATCACTACACTTAAGTTTGTCATTATTGTCATTTATTCAATATTTGTTACCATTTACTTTCGTTAATATTACGTGTCCTGTTAATGTAATGGAAACCATTGTCTATAGCCATTTCAGTTTCAGTTACACGTATTATTAAGATAATTACCCTCACGATTCTTTCACTAAGAGTCCCTTCAATGGATCTCAAAAGTCAAAGTTCCCCATATCAGATCTGGTAAGGGACATGTTAATTATTATTATTATTATTATTATTATTTTTTTTTTTTTTTTTTTTTTTTTTTTTTTTTTTTTTTTTTTTTTTTTTTTTTTTTATAGAGAAGAGAAACATGCTTTACTAAGCGCGGGATGATGCGTCGGGTGGCCAGTACCTCTCCGCCCCACTTTGACCCCCAACATGCCTGACGTCAGCATGCCAGTACTCACTGCTAAGTCGACTTTGACCCAACATGCTGACGTCAGCATGCCAGTACTCACAGCCAAGTCGACTTTGACCCCAACATGATGACGTCAGCATACCGGCGCTCATTCACAGCTGATTCGACTTGACCCCACATGATGACCGTCGCATACCCAGTACTCACAGCTAAGACGACTTTGACCCCAAACCTGCTGACGTCTGCATACCGGCGCTCATTCACAGCTGACTCGACTGGGATGGACAAGCCGGGCGCGAACCCAGGACCACGCGATTGCAAAGCCAGCGCAATTGCATGGTCCAGAGGCTTCAAGCCAATTTAAAGCACGGTAGCTTTGCAGATTATAGACAATGTGCAATGGCTGTGTGGCTAAAATAAAGGTTTTTGAATCTGGAATCTGAATCTTCTTTCTATGCTTCCTTCCTTCCTTCCTTCCTTCCTTCCTTCCTTCCCCCCTCTCCCTCTCCCCCCTCCCTCTCCCTCTCCTCTCTCCCCCCTCCACCTCCCTCTTTTCCCCTCCCACCTCCCTCCTCTCCCTCCCCCTCCTCCCTCCCTCCCACCTCCCT
>NW_020872352.1:0-7500 GCF_003789085.1 Penaeus vannamei | reverse complement strand
AGAAAGGCGGGTGAAGGGGAGACAACGAAATAAAAAGAAGATAACCGAAAAGAGGAGAAAAATAAAGAAAAGAAAAAGATGAAAAGGTGAAAAAAGAAAGAGAAGGAGAGGGAGGGAGAAAAAATAAAGAAAAGAAGAAGGAGAAGGAGGAGGGAGCGATAACAAAAGAGAGGGGAGAGCTAAAAATAATAGACAAAATAAAGGAGGGTAAAGAGGAGGGCAAAAAGAGGGAAGGGGAGACAAGAGGGAAGGGGGGGGTGACGGCCTTCAGGTAGCCGGGTAGATTAAACGTGGAAGGAGGAGGGGGGAGGGGAGGAAGGAGGAGGAAGAAAAGAGGGGAGAGGAGGAGGAAGGAAGGAGGAAAAAGGAAGAGAAGTAGGAGGGGGAAGAGGAAGAGGAGGAGGGGAAAGGGAGAAGAGGAAGAGGAAAAGGAGGAGGAGGCGGGGGAGGGAGCAGAGAGGAGGAGTGGGGGAGGAAGGGGGAAGAGGAGAAAGAGGGGAGAGGAGGAGGAGAGGAGGAAGGAGGATGGGAGGGGAAAGAGGGGGAGAGAGGAGGGAGGAAGGGAAGGAGGATGGAGGAAGAGGGAAAAGAGGAAGAGGAAGAGAGAGGAGGAGGGAGGAGAGGAGGGGAGGGAGGAAGAAGGAGGGAGAGGGAGGGAAGAGGAGAAAGAGGGGAGGAGAGGAGGAGGAGGGAATGGAAGGAGGGAAAGAGGATGAGGAGACGGAGAGGAGAGGAAGAGGAGAAGGAGGGCAGGAGGAGAGGGGGAGGAGGAGGAGCGAGAGGAGGGAGAGGCAGGACAGTAGGGGAGCTAGAGGGGATAAATAAGTAGAGAATGGAAAGAGAGGATGACAAGAGAAGAAGGAGAAGGGAAAAGATGGAAAACCACGGAGAGGGAGACGAGGAGGGGAGATAGGAGAAAGGGATAGAAGAAAGAATGAGGAATAAATAGGGAAGAGACGAAGAGGAAAATATGAGGAAGAGGAGAAAGATGAGAAGAAAAGGAGAGGAGACAGAGGAGAAGGACGGAAAAACAACGAAGAAAAATATAAGGAGGAAGAGGAGGAGGAGGAGGAGAAGTAGTAAAGAGGAGGGAAGAGGAGGAAGGAGAAGGACAAGAAGAAAGAGAAGGGAGGTAAGAGAAGGAAGAATATAATGACGAGGAGGGAGGAAAACAGAGAAAATATGACGGAGGAGGAGAGGGGGGGGTTGGGAGAGAGGCGAAGGGTGGAGGGGGATTAAGGGGAGGAGGAGGAGGAGGAGGAGAGGGAGAGAAAGAGGTGGAGGAGGAAAAGGAGAGATGAGAGAGAGAGAGAAGAGAGAGGAGAGAAGAGAGAAGAGGAGAGAGAGACGAGAGAGAGAGAGATGAGAGAGAGAAGAGGAGAGGAGAGAGGAGGAGAGAGGAGGAGGGGAGGAGGAGGAGGAGGAGAGGGAGGGAGAGAGGTGAAGGGAGAGGGGGGGAGGGGGGCAAAGGAGGTAAAGGAGGGGGGGGGTACTTGCAAGGACGTCCAGGTGTTGGTACAGTTATGTCCCGTTTCTGTTGTCCGTGAACGTTTTTTTTTTTTTTTTTTTGGGGGGAGGATGGGGGGTATACGTCTGTGTCCGTATTTTGTGTGTGCGTTTATCCTTGTGTGTGTGGGTGTGGGTCTGAGGGCGTGTCTACATCCTTTTTTTTAAAATGTTTGTTTGTCGTATGTTTGAGACAGGGAGGGTGGTGGTGGATGTGTGTGTGTGTGTGTGTGTGTGTGTGTGTGTGTGTGTGTGTGTGTGTGTGTGTGTGTGTGTGTGTGTGTGTGTGTGTGTGTGTGTGTGTGTCGTGTGCGTGTGCGTGTGCGTGTGCGTGAGTGTGTGCGTGTGCGGTGCGTGCGTGTGCGTGTGCGTGTGCGTGTGTACGTGTGCGTGTGCGTTTGCGTTTGCGTTTGCGTGTGTGCGTGTGCGTGTGCGTTGCGTGTTGCGTGTGCGTGTGCGCTGTGGTTGCAACTGGTATACACACTTCGATATACTTCAACAGACTTCGCTGTACCTCGATATACTTCAACGTACACCAATATACTTCTTTATCTACGCCACGCACACCTCATTAAACAGTCATGACGTGACTACATCCTATAACGCACAGGTTCTTTGTCTCCCTACCCCCTCCTCCTCCTCCTCCTCCTCCTTCTCCTCTTCTCTCCTTCTCCCCACTCCTCTCCTTCTCTCCTCCTCCTCCTCCTCCTCTCTCTCCTTTCTCCTCTCCTTCCTCCTCCTCCTCCTCCTCTTCCTCCTCCTTCGTTCCTCTTCTCTTCCTCCTCTCCTTCATGATCATCATCTTCCTCCTCCTTCTCCTTTCTCTTCCTCCTTCTCTCTTCCTTCTCCTCCTCCTCCTTCTCCTTTCTCTCCTCCTCTTCCTATTCTTCCCCCTCCTATTCTTTGCTGAGAGAACTATAGCTAATCTTCTCCTCTCTTCTCCCCTTCTATCCTCTCTCTCCTTCGCTTCTCTTCTTCCTTTTCCTCTTCCTTATTCCTCCTCTTCTTGTCTCTCCTCGTTTTCCTTGCTTCTTTATCCATTTTCCTTCTTGTTGTTCTTCCTATTCTTATTCTTCTTTCCTGCTTCTTCCCTCTTCTCTCTCCTTCCTTTCCTCTTTTCTCTTCGCCTATCTCCTCTTCCTCCTATCCTTCTCCTTTATCTATTATCTGAATTTATTCTCTTTTCTTCCTCTTATCCTTCTTCTCTCCTATCTCCTATCATAAAGATCCAATCCTCTCTTCCTTTATTTCCCTTCTACCTATCCCTCCTCTCCTCTTCTCTCTTCTATCCTCTCCTTCCTATCCCTCATTCTTCTTCTTCTCCTCCCCCTATTCCTCTTCTTATCTATCCTCCTTCCCCTCATTCTCTCTTCTCCTCTCCCTATTCCTCTTCTTATCCCTCCTTCTCCTATTCCTCCCTTCTATCCCTCTTTCTCCTCTCTTCTCCTCTTATCCTTCTTTCTCCTATCCCTCCCTTTCTTCTTTTCCCTCTTTTTCCTCCTCCTCCTCCTCCTTCTTATCCTTCCTCCCCTCCTCCCCCTCCCTCCCCCCCAAGGTCAACTCGTTCGTGTTGCGTCTGACCTTGAAGTCGACCTTTGTTGAGGAGGGAGGAGGAGGAGGAGAGAGGAGGAGGAGGAGGAGGAGGAGGAGGAGGGGGGAGGAGGAGGGGGAGGGGGAGGGGGAGAGGAGGGGGAGGGGAGGGGGAGGAGGAGGAGGAGGCGGAGGAGGAGGGAAGGAGAGGGAGGAGGAGGAGGAGGAGAGGGAGAGGGGAGGGAGGAGGAGGAGGAGGAGGAGAAGGGAGGAGGAGAAGGAGAGGAGAGGGAGGGGTAAGGGAGAGGGAGGGGGGGAGGGTAGGAGGCGTGGAGGGAGGAGGAGAGAGGAGAGGAGAGGGGAGGGGGGAAGGGAGAGGGAGGGGGAAGTGGGAGGAGGAACAGGCAGTATTAAGGGTAGGGGTAGGGGTGGTAGGGAGGGGGTTAGGGCCTAGTGGTGGGCGGGCAGAATACGCATATATGAAGACGTAAAACTTCCTTACATACATACATGGACACGTACACGGGTCGTGGACAGACGCACATGCGCATACACACGCCCCTATTGCCTCTCTAGTTCCTTCTTCGCTATTCCTTCTTCTTCTTTTCTTCTTCTTCTTCTATTCTCCTTCGTCATCGTTCTTCTTTCTTTTCTCTTCTTCTTCTTCTTTCTCCTTTTCTATTTCTCCTTTCGTCTCGCTCTTTTTCCTTCTGTTTTCTTCTATTTCTTCTTCTTCTTTCTCCTTTTTCTATTCTCCTTCGTCCTCGCTCTTTCTTTTCCTCTGTTTCTTCTATTTCTTCTTCTTCTTCTTCTCCTTTTCTATTCTCCTTCGTCCTCGCTCTTTCTTTTTCTCTGTTTCTTCTATTTCTTCTTCTTTCTTCCTTCTCCTTTTCTATTCTCCTTTCGTCCTCGTTCTTTCTTTTTTCTGTTTCTTCTATTTTTTTCTTCTTCTCCTTTTGCTTATTACACTTTTTTCCATCTTATTTTCTCTTTTCTTTTCTCTTTCTTTCTTATTCATTCTTCTTCTGCTTCCTTCTCTTTTCTTTTATTTTTCTTCTTTTCCTTCTTCTTCTTTTCCCTTTTAATATTTTCTCTGCTTCCTTTTTTCTCATTTTTATCTTCTCTTCTTTCTCCCTTTTTCAATTTTCCCTGCTTCCTTTTTCTCTCTTTTCTCCTTTCTTCTCTTGTTTTCTTCTTCTCTTCCTTATCTCAGCCTTTCTTATCCTCTTGACCTTAATTCTCTCCCTTTTTTCCTTCTTCTATTACTTCTAACTGTAACGATTTTTTTTTTCTTTTTCTTTTTTCAATTCTTTTTATTTCCTTTTTTATTTCTCTTTTTTTCTCTTCTCATGGTGGCCGACTGTTCGTGTCTGAACCGCTCTCTCGCTTTCCACTTTTTTTCGGTTCTGGTGGGATGGAGGGGTTGTTTATGTACACGCACACGGCACAGACACGGACACGGACATGCACACGGACACGGACACGGACACGACATCGACACCGGACACGGGGACACATACGGGCACATAACGGACACGGACACACATGGCACACGGGGACATATACGAACACGGGACGGACATACGGACACGGGGACGGATACGGACACGGATCACAACCGCATACGGACACGGGGACATATACGCACACGGGGACACATACGGACACGGGACACAACATGCGCACACGGACACACATACGGACACGGGGACACATACGGACACGAACACACATACGCACACTACCGCACACGGGACACATTCACACGGACACACACACTCACAGGACACACACACGCAACAACACACACAAACACACAAACAACACACACAACACGCAAAATACACACACAAACACACACCAAATACACACACACAAACACACATACACACAATCACTGATGTAAAATGAGGGGAAATATTGTTATCTACTAATCCTTAATTTTCTAAATCATTTACGCATTTTCAAATTATTGTGTTATTCAATTTAATCGAAAATTGAACTAAAATGCAGAGCTGACCTTGTTAGTGTCAGCCAAGACCAGCCTACCTAAAACGACGATTTTTTTTCCATAGTCAGCCAACTCGAGACTAAAATATGTATGTATTGGTGTTTCATTTGGCCAGTTTGTTAGAATTTGTATGCTTGACATGCATGAATAAAGAAATAAATGCATATCTATCAGTCTAGACACGCATATCAACCGGGCTAATAGATAGTTGAATGTATATCTATTAGATATGTTGACAGATATGTTTTTATTTCTGCGTTTGTATGTGTGAAAATTCATTGGTGTGGGCCTGGCACAATTTTAACAAACTGGTCTATTTGTTCAGCCAAGGCATTACCTGCATATTATAAGTGTTTTGTCAGGGCGATCCGCTTGGTTTTTCCTTATATCCATGTATTTGCTGTTTCATTGTTTCAGCCTGCTTTAGTATAGGGCCTTACCTTGGCTTGTTAGCTTTCTAGTTTCCGAGTTTCGTTCAGTCATCAGTCCTTAAGATCAGCCTGGTTGTCATACATGTGTTTAAGTTTCATTTTTGTCAGCCCATCCGGTCATCCTTGCCTGTATATCCTGATTTCTGCTACTGTTCAGCCATATCTACACTGTCTTACATATTTTTAGTTTCATTTGTCAGCCAAGTCTTATCCTACTTTATATCCTGAGTTTCAATCTGCATGGCCGTTACTAGCATTATCGGAGTTTCATGTCTAGTCAAATACCTTAGATCCAGAGATCATCATTTCTTTCTTGCTTACAGTTTCTTACTGTTTCAGCTATAGTAGTATAATCGGTTTCTATGTCAGCTTCAATCGTTCTCATGTCTTGCTTTAATTCCTTGAGTTTTCTCACTGTCTATGCCAATTATTTATATTATAAGTTTCATTGTCAGCCAATCCTCATCCTGCCTTATTATGCCTTGAGGTTTCTACTGTCAGGCCGGGAATAATATATCATTGTTTGTCCATGTCAGGCCATCCTTATCCTGCCTATGAATTCAGTTTCTGTTGTCAGGCAAGTCTAGGGCTGACCTTAGTTATGCTTTAGTTCCACTGTTCAGGCGCGAGCCTGAGGTGATCGAGCTAGCAGCCTTATTGTATTGATGGGTTCGCGGGTGTTTCACGTCGAGCTGAATGCTGGATTTTTATGTTTATTGTCAAGCCGAAGCGCCTAGGCCGCTGTTGTTGTATATTTTCCGTTTGTTATATTCAGTTGTCATTTTAAGCGCTTTCCAGTGCTTCTATGTTTTCTCTTTCTTCTTCGCCATTCTTCGTCTTCATTCTTATTCTGATTCCTTTCTCTTTCTCAAATTTCGTTAATCGGATTACCAGCGAAGTTTGTTAATTCTTAGGTCAAAGAGGCAAACCCTACGACTGGTAGGTAGTGAGGTATAGTATAAGTAAATAGTTATAGGTGTATAGAGTAGTGAGGGGAGTAGGGTAGGGGGGGTATATATAGGGGTATATATATTATATGATATATTATATATATTATATATATATTTTTTTTGTTTTTTTTTTTTTTGTTTTTTTTTTTTTTTTTTAACTGGTGTGAGCCAAGTTGATTCCAACCTTACTTATATCTCCGGTTGTTCGGAGTGTCAAGCATCTGTGGCGTAATTATTCTATTGGTTAGGGGGGGTTTCACTTGCCCAGCCATGAGTCCAAGTCTAGTTTATGTTACTTCGTTTTTTATTATTGTCAGCCAAGCCAAATGCTAAAAACTTCCTGGGTATCTACTTGTGTAGTTTTCCTGCTGCGAGTTGGAGACCTAGCTTACTTTATATATTCTTCTCTCTCTCTTCTCTCTCTTCTCTGCTCTTTCCGATTCTCGTCCTTGTCTCCCACGTGTATTCCAGCGTCTCTGCTCCCTCTTTTCCTCTTTATTCCTGTGGGCTTCTGCGCCTCACGCTCGAAACGCTCCGGTGCTCCAGCGTGCGTGGTGGGCTTCTGCGCGCTGGCGTCCCGTCGCTCTGCTCTCTCCCTAGTCTGTCTCGACATTCTTCGAGAGGCCAAAAGCCAGAACCAAAACGCAAAGCCGAGTGAGACTGCGTTGTGATAGATCGGGCCTAGGCGTTTCACCGTTGCGCGTTCCCGGGGTCGCTGTGGTGTTCTGCGCCTGGGGTTGGCAGCAAAATTAACGTCGGCTGTCTGGTTTACAGAGTGGCAGGTGTGACAAGGAAGCGTGGATTGGCCTATTGGTTGCACCGGAGAGGGTTGGAGGGAGCAGATAGAGAGGTGGAAGCGAGTTGGGGTGTGGTCTCGGGACAGTGTTTTGCTGGTTTTCTGTGTGTGAGCTTTCTTCATGGTAGTGGTGAGGGGCTGGTCGTTGGTGTGTTGCGTTTTGTGTGTTCTTTCTTGCTTTGGGCTTCGGGCGGGGCTTTGCGGAGATGCGTGGGGATGGTCGGAAGGTGTGTTTGGTTTGGAGTATATGGCGTTATGTTTTTATGTGTGTGATTA
>NW_020872351.1:111530-114030 GCF_003789085.1 Penaeus vannamei | reverse complement strand
GAAATACTAAAAAAATATATATCTTCTGCTGTTACGATATCAGGGATAAATTTATTGGAGTATTTTTGCTATTATTTTCAAGAGGAAAATATACACAAAGTAATGATTCAGCAGAGGGTTCATATATCTATTTTCGAGCGTTTAACAGCTATGGAGTATCTAGTGCAATCTATTTATGATTTTGTTATATACACTTTCTCTAAGTCTAATAGATTTACGCATATTGTGAGAGTTATGAGGTAACAGTCAGGTTACATAATTAGTATCGTTTCCTCTCGTATATTTAATGAGGGTTAATATGAAATGGGAATGTGATAGTGTTCTATAATTAAATTTCGAAGTTGTGAAATAAGTGACGAATCTAATTCATAATTCCTTTCCTATGTCTACACGACCGCTTACACATACATATGTAAACACACGCACGGTATACACATGCATCTGTAAATACACATATACGTATATATTGTAAAGGCAAACGTACTTACACCTACATACAAATACACAAAGATACACAAGAATTTCCTTTCGCCAAGAATTTCACCATTTACAAACTAGACTCTCTATTCTACATTTAATAGTATATTTAAAGTATATGATTTTCTCCATTTTTATTGCCATTATTAACATTCCTTTTGTCTTTATTGTAGGAGCCAATGAGGGGAATCCTTATAATTGAATTGGTGTCTCGTGTATTTAATTCCTTTGCTTAATTAATCATGTTAATGGCAATAATGATAACAATAATAATCCTAATATCATCACCAATAACAAGAATCATTATAATATAATGATAATGATGATTTTGATGATGGTGAGGAGGAGGATAATGGTAATAGTAATAGTAATAATAAAATTATAAAGATAACAATAATAATAAAAACAACTAAAACAGTAATAATATAAATAGAACAAAATCAACGATCAGGGAATATTATATTTAACCTTTACACACCAATGAATACACACACACACACATATACACATAACACTCATAACACACATACACATGCACACACACACACACACACACACACTGTAACCCAGCTATATCTATATCTAATTATTATATGATACCTATTCATATAATCTTACATGTTTGTCACATATCTATCTTCACACATACATATACATATGCATATACGCCTGGCCATTGTTTCCCCTGTTCATTCCTCTCTTCTTGCCACACCAGACATTCCAATGTTGTGTTGTCTATCTCTTCCACAAGAGCTATGTGTTGATGTAACGCTTGCTTGTTCATCGCCGATCGTCACATGTTAACTACGTGACTTAGAGCGATCTTTAGACCACTGTATAGGAGATGAGGCAGACTCCTTGCGGGGAGCCAAGGAGCAACACCTCGGTTCGAGGAGCTGCCGCACTCCAACATAACTATTATTAAAGGAGTCAAGACGGATTGGTTGTTTACCTTAAACCCTAAGCTCGCCATCTACCAAACTCTTGTAAGGCCCAACATTTGGGCTCTTACACACACACACACACACACACACACACACACACACACACACACACACACACACACACACACACACACACACACACACACACACACACAAACACACACACAAAACACAAACACACACACACACCACACACCACCACCCACACACACACACACACACACACACACACACACAACACACAAACACCCACCCACCCACACACACACATACCCGCACTGCTTCACCAATACGATAAAGTGAAAAGAATGGTTAAAACACCTGGGATGTTCATTAATTAGTCCATTCGCTACGGGATTATGAACAGTCCACTGCAGTTTTTAGGAACAATATTTGCACACAGATGCTCCACATATCCCCAGCCACCAAGGAATCAATTATTAAGCCATTGTGACCGTCCCTGATTTCCCAATTCCCTGAATTTGCGGGGGAAAAACTGTGTATATATATATATATATATATATATATATATATATATATATATATATATATATATATATATATATTATATATATATATATATATATATTATATATATGTATGTATGTATGTATGTATGTATGCATATATGTATGTTTATATGACATGTTTATGTATATGTATAGATACACATAGTGTGTGTGTATATATATATATATATATATATATATATATATATATATATATATATATATATATATATATATATATATATTATATATATATGCGTATGATTATAATAACATTAATTAAGTATTTGATAAAAAAACGAAAAATCAAGGAGAGGATAAATAAGTGTGATAAGTAAGGCTAATAACTGACTCCTTGGTGACTCAGCGGAAATATGATTAATAGAGTAACATTACATTCATATTCCTCTTTTCTTCCTTCTCTGTCTCCTTCTTCCATAGGTTTCCCCTCTTTCATATTTCTCTTTTATTTATCTACTTCCATATCTTTTCTTTTTTTCCGATTTCTCTCTCTTCCTTTATGTCCTATTCTTGTATTCGCCATCCAATTCTTTCTTCCTTTTCCTTCTT
>NW_020872351.1:94030-101530 GCF_003789085.1 Penaeus vannamei | reverse complement strand
CTCTGACTCTTTACGTATCGTTCTTAACTCTTATTATTATCGTTCTTTTTTAATAATGAATTTCTAAAGTAATAGATTATGGATTTCATATATTTTTAGGATTCAGATAACTTATATCAGGAAATTTTTAAAAATAGATCAAGAACGTTGCTTATCTTATCGTTTTATTATCCTATATACACATGTTTTCTTTTTCTTATCACACCCAACAGTTATTCGTCCATCGCAAAACCTAGCACCGTGCTCTTTATTATGAATTTATTATTTCTTTACGATAATTCAGAAGTTTCGTTTTAGCTTTTTAGCTTTTTAGTTTTTAGTTTTTTAGTTGTTAAGTTTGTTTTATTTAATTGTTATTATATATTAGTTTAAGTTTTAGTTTTTAATGTTTTAGTTTTTTAGTTTTTTATTTAAAATATATTTTATTAATTTTAATGATTAATTTATTTTTTTTATATGAGTTTAGTTTTATATGATTATTTTATTTAAAGTTTATTATATTTATATATTTAATCTAGTAATACTTAATCATTTTATATTATATTAATAATTAGTATTATTTTATTTAGTATCTATATTAGTGTCTTTATTTTAAATTGTAATAATTTTATTTATATTTCTAATTTAGTTAATTTTACATCATTCTATATTAAAGTTTTATGTATTCATCATTAATTATATTTCATATTTCATTTTATTTTGACATATTTATTTTCTAAATCATAAATATACTCTTCTTCATACACGTTCTTGTTATCATTACTGGGTTATTAGCCTCAGAGTATTTATCCACACGTATACACCAAAGAGTGTTTAAAATCCTTTGATATCATCAATTGAGTGTTATAATTATTACTATCTTATTGTGAGTGCATATTATGATTTCATCGATGCTCGACATGTTTGATCATCAAATTCAGCCTTTATGCTCATTTTCTAGTATTATATCCATTTTTACAGTGTACTTTTAATAGTGTCATCTTAGCAATAATTCGTGTGAATCGATTATGGTTATGTAGTGCATTTTCTATTATTCGCATTATATTTCTCATTATAGTAATTGTTACATTTTATTGTCTAATTAGTGTTGATTTTTCCTTATATTTGAGTTATATTTATTTACTGTTTTTATGAATTTATTATTTTTATTTTTATTTTTTTAAAATTATATCAATATTATCAAATATTATATTTTGATTTGTTTGTTATATTATATTATATGTATTAATCTATTTATTCATATGTTCAGTCAATCATCATCGAGAGTTAGAGATTGTAGAGATGATACGAGAGAGAGAGAGCAGAGAGAGAGAGATAGAGAGAGTTAGAGATAGAGTTACAGATGAGTATTATGAAGAGAGAGTAAAGAAGAGTAGATCTGATAAGCAAGTTTAAGAATAAGCAGAAGAGAGAGAAGTAAGAAGGAAGAGAGAGAGAGAAGCGAGGAGACAGGAGCAGAGAGAGAGCGCAAGAGGAAGAGAGAGAGAGGAGAGAGGGAGATAAAAGTAGAGAGAGAGGAAAGAAGGAGAGTATTATATATATATATAAGAGTGAGAGTCAGATGCCAAACTATTTTCCTGGCATCTAATCACTTATCTATCTACTCCTATCCTATACCTCTATCTCGCACCCTCTATCTATCTCTCTCATCTATCTATCCTACTTACTCATATCTATCTAATCTATCTATATACATTTTTTTTCCCACTTTAAACTGTTTATGATCATTCTATTTCAACCACACGAGGTTAAAAAAAAAAAAAAAAAAAAAAAATCCCTTTAAAAACCAATAGAATCTACTGAACATCCCACGAAGAAAATCCCTGTCCATCCAAGTGTAGCCAGATTTTTCCCTTGTGCTTTTTTTTGTGTCCTGTTCATGTCAGATTTTTTTTCAATCTTAAGGCAGGTGCTTGTTCCTCATGTTCTGAAATGAGAACAGGTGAAGGTAATGACCCACTGATTTCATGGTAATGGCATCAATCTTTTGAGAAACTGTTCCTAGGAAGGATTTTCATTTTAAGATTATTGTTCTTGATTCTCTACATTTTATTGTTCTTATTGGTATTGTTATTATTGTTCAGCACTCTTACAATTATCATATTTGTTATTTGTTATTATTGGTATTTTATCATTATTATTATTATTATTGTTATTATTATTACCATTATTATTATTATTATTAATTATTATTATTATTTTAATTATTATTTATTATTATTATTATTATTATTATTATTATTAATATCATTATTATTATCATTATTATAATTATTATATCATTATATCATCATCATTGTTATTATCCAACATTTATCATTGATTATTATTATTATCATTTGTGATTATCCATTACTATCATTTCAATCACTTTTTATCATAATTTATTATTATTATCTCTATCATTGTAATTTTCAACAAATACTTGATTATCATTATTATTAATTTTAATCTATTCTTATTAATATTTTATTCATTATTATTATTATTATTATTATTATTATTATTATTACAATATTATTATTTTATTATTATTATTATTATTATTAATTATTATTATTATATTATTAATTATTATTATTATTATTATTATTATTATTATTATTATTATTATTTATTATTATGATAATGATAATGAATAATAATAATGATATAAAAACAATGATAATACGATAATCCTAATAATAACAATAGCTAATGATACCAGCATAAACAATGGTAACAAGAACAACAACAACACAACAATAATGATATGATAATCAGTGTAAGAAATAGAAGTAATAAAATAATATTAATGATAATATAAACAAACATAAAATAATTTACTATTTTTATCATCACTCTCAATAGTCACTTAGTTACATAATCGTTTATTACTTAAACGAAAAGAAAACGAATCAACAAACAATAGGAGAGCACGAAAAATGTTAAGAATAATAACAATTGCATATTGAGAATTACTTGATACGACGTACACTCTCTCTTATCTCACGTCTCACTTCTCTTCTCTATTCTCTCTCAAGAACACAATGCTCATAATTTTCTCTCCTATACTAATCACAAAAAATCTATATTCGTGATAAAATGGAACTACTCTTTAAGCTCTCTCTCTCTCATCCCCCACGAGTAACTATTCTTTCCCTCTAAATAAAAAAAACTCAGTGACTAGGAATAAAACACCTGAGTAGAACCTACTCATAGAGCGACGTCGACAGATCTTTCCCTAAACTTAAAGAGAAAGTGATAAGAGGTAAAAAAGGAAACGAGACAGAACTGGCCCGAGAAATCAGCCGTTCTAAACATTCTCTCTCATCGCAACTAGCATTTTTTTTTTTTTTTTTTTTTTTTTTTTTTTATTTTCCCTCCTCTACTTCTTTTCTTCTTTTTAGAAAAGAAAGATATTTTAGGAGATTGGGACGTAATCTCGACCTGTCATGGAATCGTCCTCGAGGATGTTTATGCTCTCTTCCATTCTATCTTCTTCTTCTCTCTTCTCTCTTTCTCTCTCGTTCTCGTCTCCTCATCCTTCGGATAAATCCAATCTACTAATGCGCCGGTTCAAGTTGGGATTTTTTAATACACCCTGCAACTGTGGGAGCAACTAGCGAACGCTCTTTCAGGGATTAGTTCCCCCCCGCTCTCTCACAGCGTGGTCTCGCGTCCGATCTCTCCTCTCCCCCCTCCTTCTCTCTCTTCCATCTCTCTCTCTCTTCTTTTCCCCTCCCTCCCCCCTTCCTCCCCTAGCGCCCTCCCCCTCACCCCCACACACAGCATCCTCACTTGAGTCATTCGGGTGTGATTTGCTCTCTGCGCTATTCCAGTGTAGTCTGGCTCTTTCTTTCTGACATTCCTCTCTCCGTTATTCCTTCTTTTCTATCGGTTCTTTCCTCTTTGTCGAGGGCTCTCCATCAAGTTTGTTGCATTCTCTGTGTAAAATTTCTTTGCCGCCTATCGCTTTTTCTCATTTTTTTCTTTCTTTCTACCCATATTCCCTCCTCTCTCTCTCTTCGTCAGATCCCCATCCCTTCCCTTCTCCCTCTCCTCGCCCCTGCTCCCTAGCGCCTCGGTCGTCCTCTCTCTCCTCGACAACCCACCTCCCTCTCTTTCTCTCTCTCTCTCTCTCTCTTCTCTCTCTCATCTCTCCTCTCTCTCTCTCTTCTTCTCTCAGTCTTCCTCCTCTCTCTCGGCTCCTCATTTTTTCCTCTTCTCTGCCTTCTATTGTCCTCCCTGCCGCGCTGACACGGCTCCGGTCTCGGGCTCTCTGGCGGCTCGGTGCAGGTCCCTTCCGCGACCATAAGGCCAGATAACCGATCGCTACTCCGTCTCTCTCTCTCTCTTCTCTCTCATCTCGATCGATGAGGAAAAAGAGGGACAGAAGAGAGGTCTCGCAGGGGGGGGGTCGCTCACAGAGAGAAGAGGGAGAGAGGACGAATCTCTTCAGAGAGAGAGTCATCCAAGATGCATGAGAGCGCCAACCGAGCTCAGATCTCTCGTCTCATCACGGAGTTACCGAGTCCGCAATCGCCATGTTATTGTTAGACGCGCGCAAGCCCCCGATCCCTGATGCCCTAGCTGGTTTAGGTGGCATAGGGTGCTGGGTCACGCGAGATCTGGCCTGGTTGCCACGAGCAGTAGATGTGGATAAGTAGTTGATGTCCGGCCAGGGATCCGGAAATTATGCCAGCCAATCTCGAAGTGAGAGGGAAATCGAAGCATCATGAGCCCGGGGCAGAGTCAGAGAGAGAGAGAAGAGATGACGAAGTAGTCCAGTAGAGAGAGCAGACGAGAGAGGCAGAGATAAGAGCTTTCTGCAGTTTTTCCCTCGAGGTAGCTCAGGGTTTGTCCCTGTCCCGATCCCGGTGCGTTATGATGAGGGACGCGTCAGTCTACGAACTTGGGAATGCCCATGGATCAATAAAGAGAAAGAGGAGGGCAAATCTTAGGAGCCCATCCAAAGATAGGTGTAGCAGCGAGATGAGGGGAGCAGCCCGAGCGCTGGGGGGGACTAGAAGAGGGGGGGTAGAGATCGCTATGCGCGAGAGGAGCCTCACGAACGGAAGGAGACGAAGGGAAATGGCTGGCGGCGTAGTGATGTCTAAAAGAGTGACAGAGTAGGTCAGATACAGGGTCCGAGAGTCAGAACGGTGTCTCTGACTGTCGCGCATGCGGTCGGGAGATAACTGAAGCCGAGAGAGAGAAAGTGAGACGAGGGAGCGCAGAGATGAGTCATCGTTCTGGATCGCAGCTCCATGCTCAGCAGATCTCTCGTCATGAGCTCAGAGTCTCAGAAAGAGAGAGATAGCAGAAGATGCTACTCCGTGCAGAGATGCGATCTCGTAAGTCCTCACTGCGGTCGTCTCTCTTATAAGATGCCTTACTCGCTTGTCGTTGTTTTTGTGGTTTGTGATGTGTATGGTATGTGCTATCAAGAGTGCGGGGAACTCGTGAACCTTAACTGTATAGACACATGGTGGCTACATACAGTGTTTAGTATTCATACCAAAGAGTTTACATAACATTGAATAAGATTCAATTAAAGTTACTAAAGGAATCATTACTAATAGTATATCAATATTATGATATTGTTTCGATAATGACAGGCCTCTGATATGATGAGACATCACAATGGGGGCGGGAAAGCATCCAAAACTGACATCTGTGTTATCTGCGTTCAAAATTATCATAATGATAATAATAGTAATAATAGGCATGGCAATAATGATGATGATGATGATAAGGATGAGGCTGAGGATGAGGATATTGATGATGAGGAGGAGAGCAACAATAACAATAGCAATAATATAACACATTATTAATAGTAAGAGTAATGATGATAATGATAAATTTATTATGATAACAATAATAATAGCAATAGTAGTAGTAGTAGTTAAAGTAGTACTACTAGTAGTAGTAGTAACAATAATAGCAGTTATAGTAAGAATAAAAGTAAAAGACTCTGCTACTGTCTCGATTCTGAGGTTCTTCGTTTCAACTATTTCACTTAAGGCCATTTACCTTATTCGCTTGAAGGAGGTAGTACATGCAATATACTCGTTATCCGTAATTACATGTGTACAAAGCAGAAAACTCCCACATTTTGGATTTATCTTATCATGAGACAATTATCTTTCTTCAGCACTACATAAGCATAGTTCTGAATTATTTGCTCTGTAAGTATATTTTCACTCTTCACATAATCGGGAAACTTTGCTTATTAAGATCATAACAAACCAACAGCCAATCAGAGGAGCCAAAAAAAACATTATCATAACTTCCAGCCAATCAAAGATAATGTTACCATCCAAAAGCCAATCACAGGAGCCAAAAACTCTGATGTCAGATTGACAGCCAATTAGAGAAGTTAAAAAATATACAATAGATAGCATGAAAGGGAGCAGTAGATAGCAAGACAGAAGTAAAAATAGAACTAACAAGAAGAAAAAAATAAAAGATAAAACATGTATTATTAAACCTTAGATATGTAGATAATAATGATAATATAACAAAAAGTCTGTGGGATCCAAAAAAACGTTCCGGCGTATAAAGGATAATTGCCAAGTTACGTAAAAAAAAAAAAAAAAAAAAAAAAATTCCTTTAAAAACCCTACCTATTTCCCTTTTATTATCCCATTCCTTTTTGCCTATCATTCGCTGCATTTCCGGGTAACCTTAACATAATAAAAAAAAATAGTGATTGTTCTATAAAGAGACCTTCCTATTCATCTTCGGTACTCCTACCTATATCCGTCCATCATCAAATTATCTACCTCTCTGGTACACTCTTCACTGTAGAAGATGTTGATGTTTCGATGCATCCGACTCGATGCTACTAATGAGGATAGGCAATAACAATTGACGCTACCTATAACTTCCTCCTACTACCACCTAATCTGATCAATTCATCATCAGGTAATGAATTTATTTGTACTAGTCATCTGGAGAGTGATGATTTCATTGTGAAATGATTTTGCAGTATAAATCCAACCTGGTAAATTTTATTTATCTAATAAGTATATGCATAATTCGCATTATTCTACGACATGATATATGGTTTATTACTTTACTCGTATGAGGCTATCTTACTATTCAAAATTTCATATCAGATACATTCAACTAATAGATCTCTACAAACAATGTATAAAATTGTCAGTATTAATATATCCTAATTCAATTCTTATGTTATATACATCTTGATCTAATATATCGATTCATTTCAGAATGAATAGTCGTCTTCTTTAATTAATCATACTCAATACTCAACTGAACAATAATGTACCTCGATCGGCTATAATTACTAATAATGATGACTATATGTCGTCGTTGAATATATTAATGATTTCTTAGCCTCGTGTATTACTCACGCTCCTATTATATCACTCCGAATATAATGATAATCCTTTTCATAACGCAATAACGCTACCCACATAATGCTTGGATTTTCACTTCTTTCCACCGACCTAACCAGAGATATATGAATAATCCTAACACTGACCTATACGC
>NW_020872351.1:81530-86530 GCF_003789085.1 Penaeus vannamei | reverse complement strand
TGCCAAAATATTCGCGTAATCTGATTAAGGCTCTGACAGACAACGCCAAAATAGGAAGCGGAGGAGTGAGTATTAGCCAAGGATTTTGAGGCCTTATTCAATAAGTTTGGTAATGCAGGAAAACACGTTTGCTAAACTTCTGTAATATAACTCCCAGGAAATTTCTGATCCCTGAAAACTTTTTTTTTTTTTTTTTTTTTTTTGGGGGGGGGGAGGGTGTCTTCCCCTTCATATATTTTTTTCTCTGCTTTGCCCCTTCATATCTTTAATATATGTTTTTTTTTTTTTTTTTTAAGATATTTATGATCTTTTTTATTCGATTTCCTCTCAATTGCAATCTTAGGAATAGCACTGATATTGGTCGTGATAATAATGGTAATTATATTAAGATGTCACATAATATGATGATAATTATGATGACGATTATGATATTTCTAACAACATAATACGATATGACGAATAGAGAAAGTGATGATGATGATGACGATAATGATGATGATAATGATGATGAGGATAATGATAATCACGATAATGATGATGACGATAACGATGATGACGATAATGATGATGACGATAATGATCGATGAACGATGACGATAAGGATGAGATGAGATGACGATAAGTTGATGATGACGATAATGATGACGATAATGAGGATGATGATCAGAAGAGGTAGAAAAGAGAAAAATATAAATGAAAATCCTTATCATAATGGTGAAAAATAAAATAAAACTGATTAAACTGCACTGATATTACAGATAATGCTGATACATACTGATAATGATATTGTGAACAGTGATTATGCAAAATAGAAGCAGTGACGGAGGAGTGCCAAAAGCAATGGCACTAATCCTAAAAGCACAGCATTCCAGGAATTGAGCGGCGCATTCCCATTTGGAACGGGGCGTGTAAATTCCCACCAACCACCCCCTACCCTCAACCCTCCTCCAACCCCCCCACCAACTCAGGACACCCCACGACCCTACCTCAACCCCTCCTCCAACCCCCACCAACTATACCCACACCCACTCCCTTTCCTCCCCCCCTCTCTCCTACCCCCAACCAACCACCCCCTACCTCAACCTCCTCCAACCCCGCCCCCCCCCACCAACTCAGGACACCCACCTAACCCCCTCCCTCTTTCCTCACCCCCCTCTCCTACCCCCACCAACCACCCCCAAAACCCTCATCCCCTCCTCCAACCCCCCCTCCCCACAACTGAGGACACCACTAAAACACCCCTAAGCCCTCAACCCTTACTAACCCCGCGCCCACGACATCAGGACAGCCCCACCGCCCTACCCTTTGCCCAACCCTTCCTCCACCCCCACAACTCAGGAACGCCACCCCCTAAACCGCTCAACACCCTCACAACCCCGCCACCTAACTCAGGACACCCCCCTAACCCCCTCCTCTTTCCTCCCCCCCCCTCATCCTACCCCCACCAACCACGCCCCTACCCTCAACCCTTACCTCCAACGGTGCCCCCCCCACCACTGAGGACACCCACATAAAACCCCACTCCCTTTCACCCCCCTCTTCTCCTACCCCCACCAAACAGCACCCGCTACCCTCAACACCTTCCTCCAACGCCACGCCGCCACCACTGAGGAACACCCACAACATAACGACCTCCCCCCCTTTCCTCCTCCCCCATCTCGCTAAACCCGCCATCAAACTCAGGAAACCCCACATAACACCCCCACTCCCTTTCCTCCCCCTCCATCCTACTACCCGCCACCAACTCAGGACACCCAACCTAACCCAGCCCTCTCTTTCCTCCGCCCCCTCTGTTCAGCCCCGCCAGCCAACTCAAGTACACCCCACCTAACCCGCCGCTCTCTTTCCGTCCCCCCCCGCTCTTCAGCCCCACACTGCAACTCCAGGACACGCCACATAACCCCCCTCTTTTCCAATCCCCCCAGCTCATCATACCCCTACTAACATACCCCTTGACCGCTCAACACCCCTTCTCCTACCCGCCAACCAACGCACGCCCCTAATTACAGCAGCCTAACCCCGCTTCCTACGCTCGCAAACATCCCAGCTCAACACTCGCCTTGCCCTCCCTTCCCACACACCGCATCAAACATCCCGATACTCTCAAAGCCCATCCCCCACCTCTCCTATCTCCTCGCCCGCACCATCTGCTCCTCCCCCACTGTGCGCACGCCCATCATCTCCTACCCACCATACCACCCAACCCCTGCCCTCAACCCCTGCCATCTCTCTACCCCTCCCCACGAGCACCATCCCACCTCTAGTTCGCTCCACCTCTCGCTTCCGCCACCATCGCCCAACCCATTGGCTACAACCCTGCCTACCACACTAAATCCTGCCGCCACCATGCCACCCTACCACTGACCCCCATCCTCCAAACCCTCCCCTCCCCACCACCCCAAACCACCCACCTCTCCTACCAACCGGGACTTAACCCTGAACCCCACCACCATGCACCCTCTACGCCTGAACCCCGCATCCTCGCACCGTCTCCCTCCCCACCATCCCCAACTCGTGCCTCACCCCCTCCACACTATCCCTCCCCACGCATCCACCCTCTACACTGAACCCCCATCCTCCACCCTCCTTCCGCCACCATGCCCCAACCCCTGACCAACCCAACCCGCCGCTCCTCAACCCCCCCCCCCCACCTCTTCCTGTCGCACCCCTCCGCCTCCCTCCCACCACATGCACCCTCTACCAACATGAACCCCCACCTCCACACCCTCCCTCCCCAGCCACCGGCCACCCCACCACCTCTTCCTACCCCTTCAGCCTCACCACCATCCACGGACTCTACCCTGACCCCACCCTCCACGGCTCTCCTTCCCACCAACCCACAACAGGCCCCCTACCTCTCCTAACCCCTTCCACTCACCCCCACGACCAATCCACGTACCTCTACCCTGAAACCCGTATCCTCTACCTCTCCTTACCCCAACCACCCCCAACCCGCTGACCACCAAACCGCCTGCTCTTCAACGACCCTACACCTCTCCTACCCATCCCCTCTCCTTCCGCACTAATCCCCAATCTCGCTGACGACACTGGCTCTGCAGCCGCCCCGCCCCCACTATCCTCCCCACCCGCCCAACCATCTCCTACGCATTCCCCGGTCCCCTTCCCACAACCACGCATCCCACCCTCTACCCTGAACCACCCACCCTCCACCTCTCCTCCCCACCACCCAAAACACCCCGCCAACTCTCCTAATCCCGCCCCCCCCCCTAACCTTGAACCCCCATCTTTCCACCTCTCCTCCCACCAGCCGCCCAACCCCTGCCCTCAACCCCCTCTCCTACCCTTCCCCTCCCCGCAACCCCCCATCCACCACCACCAACCCTCAGGATAAACCGCGGCCGCCAACACCACCAAATCCTCCGTATAACGAAAATTCCTTCGAACTTCCGGTGACGTTTGTAAGGGCCATTTTTTCGTTTGTCGGAAAGGTGCCATAGGCTCGCTCTGTTTAACCTTATGGGTTGTATTGGGGTTTTGCTTTCTCTCTCTTGCTATTCGTCTCTCTTTCTTCTGTTTCTATTTCGCTCTTTTTCTCTGCACTCTCGCTCTTTCTTTTGCTTTCTCTCTCTTGCTCGTTTCTTTCTGCTCTCTGCTCCGTTATCACTCTCTCTATCTCTCGCTCTCTCTTTGTCAGTTCTCTCTCATTTTCTCACTAATTTCGCTAAAGTTCTCTCTCGCTGTTTCTCTCCCTCCTCTACGCTCGTTCTTGCTGGTCGATCTCTCGATCTCAGCTAGTTCTCTCTCGCTCTTTCTCTCTCTCTCTGTCTCGCNGAGGAGAGAAGAGAGAGAGAGGCAGACGACGGACGAGCACGCAGAAGCACCGATGACGCACGAGAGACCGAAGACGAGAGACGAGACGAAGAGAGAGAGAGCCAGAGCGATATACACATAAATCAACCCAAAAGCGAAAGAATCATAGAGAGAGAGAAAGAAAGTGAATTGGATACACAGAAACCAGAGCGAAAAAATTTAATAACGATGGAGAGAGATACCAAGAAAGAATGAGATGCAGAAGCCAAAATCAAAAGAAAAGCAATATCAGGAGAGGAAAATAAAGAGAGAAACACACAGAAACCAAAAACGAAAAACAGAAACAAAAACAAGGAGCAAGTAAGACAAAGAAAAACGAAATTAAGAGAAAACAGACACAGAAACCGGGAAACAGAAAGGCCAAAGAGAGAAAGACCGAAAGAGAAACACAGAACACGTGACACGAAAGAGAACACAGAAACCGAGAACGAAAGAGAACCACAGAAACCGAGAAACGAAAGAGAACCGCAGAAACCGAGAACGAAAGAGAAACCACAGAAAACCGGAAACGAAAAAATTCACAAATTAAAAAACGGAAGATATCAACAAAAATAAATAATAATACAAAAAAAAAAATAATAATAATAATAATAACAACGAAAGCCCCACAACAACAGATACGCAACAAACAAACACCACAAACAACAACGCAGAAACCGATACGAAAGATACCCACGAGAAAACGAAAAAGCGAGAAGCCTCATCGAAGACCAAAGTTTACAGTGACGCGAAGATCCCTCGCATAGAAAACGAGCGGCGCCGCGACCCGAGCCCTCGACCAATAGAAGGGAAGATCTCGAGTCGGCCAAATGTCGTGGCATTGTTATGACGAATCTGGGGGGGGGGGGGGGGGGGGGGAAGTCTGCTACGGTCCCTCGCCCTTACCGACCCTGTGTGTCTTTCTCGTCGTTTTGGTGTTATTTTGGTTCTGTTATTCTTTCTTTTTTCTTTTATTTGGTTCCTTGTTTAGTTATTTATTTATTTTTTATTTGTATTATTTTTCTTGTTGAAATTGTTGTTATTCTTCTTGTTATTCTTCTTTGTCATCTATTTTTTTTCTCCTCTTTCTCCTCCTCCCGCTCTTTCCTTCTTTCCTCTCTCCACGCACACGAACACGATACACATAATATATACATGTATATATATATAATATTATATATATAATAGTA
>NW_020872351.1:66530-79030 GCF_003789085.1 Penaeus vannamei | reverse complement strand
TTGCGCCAAAATATTCGCGTAATCTGATTAAGGCTCTGACAGACACGCAACGAATAGGAAGCGGAGGAGTGAGTATTAGCCAAGGATTTTTGAGGCCTTATTCAATAAGTTTGGTAAATGCAGGAAAACACGTTTGCTAAACTTCTGTAATATAACTCCCAGGAAATTTCTGATCCCTGAAAACTTTTTTTTTTTTTTTTTTTTTTTTTGGGGGGGGGAGGGGTGTCTTCCCTTCATATATTTTTTTCTCTGCTTTGCCCCTTCATATCTTTAATATATGTTTTTTTTTTTTTTTTTTAAGATATTTATGATCTTTTTTATTCGATTTCCTCTCAATTGCAATCTTAGGAATAGCACTGATATTGGTCGTGATAATAATGGTAATTATATTAAGATGTCACATAATATGATGATAATTATGATGACGATTATGATATTTCTAACAACATAATACGATATGACGAACAGAGAAAGTGATGATGATGATGACGATAATGATGATGATAATGATGCGAGGATAATGATAATCACAGATAATGATGATGACGATAATGATGATGACGATAATGATGATGACGATAATGATGACGATAATGATACCGATAATGATGATGACGATATTGATGATGACGATAGTGATGATGACGATAATGATGACGATAATGAGGATGATGATCAG
The DNA here is from genome assembly GCF_003789085.1 of Penaeus vannamei. Classification (NCBI taxonomy): domain Eukaryota; kingdom Metazoa; phylum Arthropoda; class Malacostraca; order Decapoda; family Penaeidae; genus Penaeus; species Penaeus vannamei. Next base: position 78,351 of record NW_020872351.1, on the reverse strand, counting down.
AAGAGGTAGAAAAGAGAGAAAAAAATATAAATGAAAATCCTTATCATAATGGTGAAAAATAAATAAAACTGATTAAAAACTGATATTACAGATAATGCTGATACATACTGATAATGATATTGTGAACAGTGATTATGCAAAATAGAAGCAGTGACGGAGGAGTGCCAAAAGCAATGGCACTAATCCTAAAAGCACAGCATTCCAGGAATTGAGCGGCGCATTCCCATTTGGAACGGGGCGTGTAAATTCCCACCAACCACCCCCTACCTCAACCCCTCCTCCAACCCCCACCACTCAGGACACCCACATAACACCCCTCCCTATCCTCACCAGCTCTCCTACCCCCACCAACCCCCCTACCTCACCCTTCCTCCAACCCCACCAAACTCAGGACCCCCACCCTAACCACCCTCTCTTTCCTCCACCCCCCCTCTCCTACCCCCACCACCACGCGCATACCCTCAACCACTTCCTCCAACCCCCCCCCACTGAGGACACCCACATAAACACCCCCCTTTCCCCCCCCCTCTCCTACCCCCACAAACTCCGGACACCCCACCTACCCCCCCATCCCTTTGCCTCGCCCCCCCCTCTCCTACCCCCACCAACTCAGGACACCCACCTAACCCCCTCCTTTCCTCCCCCCCCTCTCCTACCCCACCAACCCAGACACCTCACATAACACCCCTCCTACCCTCAACCCCTCCTCCAACCCCACCAACTCAGGACACCCCATCTAAACACCCCCTACCCTCAACCCCTCCTCAACCCCCCCCCCACCAACTGAGGACACCCACATAAACACCCCCCTCTTTTTCCTCCCCCCCCCTCCTCCTACCCCCCCAACCACCCCTACCCTCAACCCTTCCTCCAACCCCCCCCCACCAACTCAGGACACCACCACCTAACCCCCCACACCCCTCCCTCCCCTTCCCCCCCCACCAACCCCTACCTCAACCCTTCTTCCTAACCCCTACACCTCTAACCCCCCTCCTCTCCTACCCCCTCTCGGCTACCCCCACCTCAACCCCCTCCCTTCCACCACCCCCCCTCCCACGCAACTGAGGACACCCCCACACATACCCCCCTCTCTTTCCTACCCCCCCCTCTACCCTACCCCCACCAAACTCCAGACACCTCACATAACATCCCCCTCTTCCTCTTCTCCCCAACCTAACCACCCCCACCACACCCTACCCCATCAACCCCCCAACCCCCCCTCCCGAGGACACCCCACCTACCCCTCCCTTTCCTCCCTCCCCCTCTCCAACCCCCCACCAAACTCCAGACACCCCACATAACACCCCACTCCCTTTCCTCCCCCCCATCTCCTACCCCCACCAACTCAGACACCCCACCTAACCCCCCTCCCTTTCCTCCCCCCCCCTCCTCCAACCCCCACCACTCAGGACACCCCACCTAACCCCCCTTTCTCTCCCCCCTCTACTACCCTACTAACACCCCCTTACCCTCAATACCCCATCTCCTAGCCCCACCACCCACCCCCCTACCTACAGCACTACCCCCTTCCTACCCCAAACATCGACACTCAACACCCCTTCCCTCTCCCCTCCCCCACCATCAACCCCCTACTCTCAAACCCATCCCCCACCTCTCCTATCTCCTTGCCCCCCACCTCTCCTCCCCCACTGTCCATCCCATCTCTCCTACCCCCTGACTACCCAACCCCTGCTCTCAACCCCCCACCCTCTCCTACCCCTCCCCCCACCATCCACCCTATATCCTCCACCTCTCCTTCTCCACCATCCCCATCCCCCTGACCACCCAACCCCCGCTCTCAACCCCCCCCCCACAACCTCTCCTGTCCACCCCTCCCTCCCCACCATCCACCCTCTACCCTGAACCCCCATCCTCCACCTCTTCCCCACCACCCCCAACCCGTGCTCTCAACCCCCCACCTCTCCTACCCCTCCCTTCCCCCACCTGCCACCCTCTACCCTGAACCCCTATCCTCCACCTCTCCTCCCCACCATCCCCAACCCCTGCTCTCAACATCCCACACTCTCCTACTCCCCCCCCACCATCCACCCTCTACTCTTAACCCCATCCTCCACCTCTCCTTCCCCACAACCCCCACCCCCCCACCTCTCCTACCCCTTCCCCTCACCCCACCACTATTCACCCTCTACCCTGAACCCCCATCCTCCACCTCTCCCCCCTACCACCCAGCCCCACACCCTTGCTCTCACCCCTCTCACTATCTACCCCCTCACCACCATCCACCCTCTACCCTGAACCCCATCCTCCACCTCTCCTTCCCCAACCCCTGACCACCCAACCCTTGCTTCTCAAACCGCCCAAACTCTCCTACCCATTCCCCTCCCCCCCCCCACCATCCACCTCTCCTTCCCCACTATCCCCATCCCCTGACCATTGCTCTCAACCCCCCACTATCCCCCCCACCTCTCCTTCCCCTCCCCGCACCCCCACCACCATCCACCCTTACCTGAACCCTCCCACCTCTCCTACCCCCCTTACCCTGAATCCCATCCTCCACCTCTCCCCCCCCACCACCCCAACCCCTGCTCTCAACCCCCCTCCCCACTTTCCTCCCCACCATCCCACCTCTACCCTGAAACCCCCATCTTCCCTCTCCCTCCCTACCATCCCCAACCCCCTGCTCACTCCCTCACCTTTCCTCCCCCCCACCATCCACCCTCTACCCCTCCCCCCACCACCCATCCCCCAACCCCCAACCCCACCTCTCCAACCCCCCCCTTACCCTGAACCCCCATCCACCCTCTACCCTGACCCCCTCTCCACTCTCCTCCTCCCCTCCCACCACCCCCCAACCCCCCAGGATACCGCGGCCGCCAACACCACCAAATCCTCCCGTATAACGAAAATTCCTTCGAACTTCCGGTGACGTTGTAAGCCTTTCGTTGTCGGCGGTGCATAGCCTCCTCTGTACCTTATGGGGTTGTTGGGGTTTTGCTCTCTCTCTCTTGCTCTTTTTTTCTCTCTCTTTCTCTATTTGGCTAGTTCTCTCTCATTGTTTCTCTCTGTCTCTCGCTCGTTCTCTCTCTCGCTCGTTCTCTCTCTCTCTCTCGCTCTCTCTTGCTCGTTCTCTCTCTTTCTCTATTTCGCTAGTTCTCTCTCGCTCTTTCTCTCTCTATCTCTATCTCGCTCGTTCTCTCTCTCTCTCTCTCTCTCTCTCTCTCTTTCTCTCTCGCTCGTTCTCTCTCGCTCGTCTCTCTCCGCTCGTTCTCTCTCTCGCTCTCTGTTTCTGTCTCTCTCTCGCTCTTTCTCTCTCTGTCTCTATCTCGCTCGTTCTCTCTCTCTCTCTCTCTCTCTCTCTCTCTCTCTTTCTCTCTCGCTTGTTCTCTCTCGCTCGTTCTCTCTCTCGCTCTCTGTTTCTGTCTCTCTCTCGCTCTTTCTCTAACTCGCTCGTTCTCTCTCGCTCTCTTTCTCTGTCTCTCTCTCTATATATATCTGTTTATCTATCTATATATACAAATATATCCCTCTCATACCCCTTCCCTTCCTACTCCCTCCCATGCTCTCTCTTCCATCCCCCTCCTTACTTCCCTCCTTCCCTCTCCTTTTTTCTATACCTTCCCTATATCCCTCCTTCCTTCTCTCTTCCCTCCCCCTCTCTTTTGCGCTCTTCATATATCACCCTCCTTCCCATTCTCTTTTTCTCCTTCCTTTCTAACCCCTTTCCTCCCTCAATCCCTCTCCCTCTACCATCCTCCTTCCCTTCCTCCCGCTTTCTCTGCCTCCTTCTCTTCTCTTCCCTCCTCCTTCCAACCCTTTTCTTCCATCCTCTCCCTACTTTCTCTCCTTCCCCCCTACCCTCCTTCCGTCTCCCATCACTCCTTCTTTCTTCCTTCTACCACCCTCCTCTCCTCCCACTTTCCAACCCCTTTTCTCCCTCCCGTCCTCTCCCTTTTTCCCTCTCTCCCTTTACAACCCTTCTTTCCTCTTTCCTTCCTTCCCTCTCCTTCTCTCCCTCTTTCCCGCTCCTCCTTCCTTCCGTCCCGCCCTCTCCTTCTCTCCCTTTCTCCCTTTTACCATCCTCTTTCCTCCCTCCCTCTCTCCTTTACCATCCTCTCTTTCTCCCTTTTCCTCCCTCTACTACCTTCCTTTCCTCCCTTTTCCTCCTCCTTCCTTCCCTCCCACTCTCTCCTTCTCTCCTCTTTCCCTCCCTCCGCCCTTTCCTTCGCTCCCTCTCTCTCTTTACCATCCTCTTTCCCTCTCCTCCTTCCTTCCCTCCCACCTTCTCCTTCTCTCCCTTTACCATCCTATTTGCCTTCCTCCCTTCCTTTCCCTCTCACCTTTCCCTCCCTCCTTCCCTCCCTCCCTCCCTCTCTTCCTCTCCCTTTACCATCCTCTTTCCTCCCTCCTTCCTTCCCTCCCACTCTCTCCTTCTCTCCCTCTCTCCCTTTCCTCCCTCCTTTCCTTCCCTCCCACCTTCTTCTTCTCTCCCTCTCCCTCCTCCCTCCCTCCTTCCTTCCCTCCCGCCGTAGCAATAGGTTTCTTATCTTCCGACGTCCGTTTCTTGTCGAATATGAGGAGGAGGAAGAAGCCATCCGCGGCGTCGATTCGCGTTTGTGTCGAGCAGTATGTTAGGCGGAAAGGGAGGGGTGAGGGAAGGATGGAGGACGGGGGGAGGAGAGTGGGAGGGAGGGAGGGAGGGTGGGGGGATTGGAGAGAGGGAAGAGGGAGGGAGGGAGGGAGGGAGGGAGGGAGGGAGGGAGGGAGGGAGGGACGGGAGGGAAATTGGAGAGAGGGAGGAGGGAGGGAGGGGGAATGGAGGAGGGAGGAGGGAGGGAGGAGGGAGGGAGGGAGGAGGGAGGGAGGACGGGAGGGGAATGGAGGAAGGAGAGAGGGAGGAAATGGGAATGAAGGGAGGAAGGAGGGGGAAGGAGAAGAGAGAAAGAGGGGGGAGGGAGGGGGTGAGAGAGGGCATTGGAGGGAGGAGTGAGAGAGAGAGTGGAGGGGAGAGGGGAGAGGGAAAGGGAATGAAGGGGAGAGTGAGACGGGAACAAAGGTAAGTGAAGAGGGGGATAGGAGGAAGGGTGGAGAGGGAGGAGGATGGAGAGAGGTAGGATGGGGTAGGAGGGTGAAAATAAGGGACAAAGGGATGGATGGGAGGGAAGAGATGAGAGGAAGAAGACCAAGGTGAAAGGAAAGGAAAATGGAGAGTGAAGGAGAAATGGGACAAAGAGAGAGAGGATGGAATGGTAGAAGAAAAGGTCACGAAGGAGGGATTGAAGGAATTGAATAAAGACCCATGGAAGGGATATTAAGAAGGGGCGGGGAAGGGGGGAAGGGAGTAATTTTTTTTTTTTATTAGCATTATTATTATCGTCCGTGTTGCTGTTCGATAAAATAATGAAAATAAAGATGATAATAATAACAACAATGATAGCAAGAAATTAAATAGACAAGGAAAATAGTAATGAAACTACAAACAATAAAAAAAAAACGATAAAAATAATTAGCATCCTTCCTATGATTATTATAGCTATCACTGTCTCCCTCTTTATCACTTACATCATCCTAACGCAAAAATGAATTTCCTCGCCTTTCAGTTTCTCTCTCTCTCTCTCTCCTATCACCTTCCTTCCCTTCCTCCCTCTTTCTCTGCCTCTTTCTCTCTCACCTCTCTCCTTCCCAACCCCTTTCTTCCTTTCATCCCTCCCTCCTTCCCCCCTACCCTCCTCCCTCTCCCCCATCCCTCCTTCTTTCTTCCCTCTCCCACCTTCCTTCTCTCCCTCTTCCCAACCCCTCTCCCCCTCCCTTCTCCCTCTCTCTCTTTACCACCCCTCTTCCCTCCCACTCTCTCCTTCTCTCCCTCTTTCCTCCCTCCCGTCCTCTCCCTTTCTCCTTTACCATCTCTTTCCCTCCCACTCTCTCCTTCTCTCCCTCTTTCCTCCCTCCCGTTCTCTCCCTCTCTCCCTTTACCACCCTCTTCTCTCCCTCTTTCCTCCCTCCCCGTCCTCTCCCTTTACCATCCTCTTTCCTCCCACCTCTCCTTTCTCTCCCTCTTTCTCGACCCCTTTCCTCCCTCCCCGTCCTCTCCCTCTCTCCCTTTACCACCCTCTTTCTCTCCCACCCTCTCCTCTCCTTCTTTCCTCTCTCCCCGTCCCTCTCCTTTACCCCATCCTCTTTCCCTCCTACCTTCCTTTCTCCCTCTTCTCCCTCTACCACCCTCCCTCCCACCCCTCTCCTTCCTCTCCCCTCTTTCCTCCCTCTCCCTTTAGTCCTCTTTCCTCCCTCAACACCCTCCCCTCACCCTCTCCTTCTCTCCCTCTTTCCTCCCTCTACCCCCCTCCTTCCCTCCTCTTCTCCTCCCTCCCCCTCTCCTTCTCTCCCTCTTTCCTCCCTCTACCACCCTCCTTCCCTCCCTCTTTCCCAATCCCTCCCCTCCCTCCCGTCCTCTCCCTCTCTCCCTTTACCAGGTGATGTTGCGACCCAAATACCTCTCCCATCCCTCTTCTTCCTTCTACCACCCTCCTTCCCTCCCTCTTTCCCAATCCCTCTCTTCCCTCCCGTCCTCCCTCCCTCTCCCCTTTACCATCCTCTTTCCTTTCCACCCTTTCCTCTCTCCCTCCTTCTTCCCTCCACCACCCTCCTTCCCTCCCTCTTTCCCAGTCCCTCTCCTCCCTCCTGTCTTCTCCCTCTCTCCCTTTCCAGGTGATGTTGCTACCCCAATACCTCTCCCATCCCTCCTTCTCCCCTCTACCACCCTCCTTCCCTCCCTCTTTCCAATCCCTCTCCTCCCTCCCGTCCTCTCCCTCTCTCCCTTTACCAGGTGATGTTGCGACCCCAATCCCTCCTTCTTCACTCCTTCTTCCCTCTACCACCCTCTTTCCCTCCCCTCTTCCCAATCCCTCCCTCCCGTCCTCTCCCTCTCTCCCTTTACCATCCTCTTTCCCTCCCACCCTCTCCTTCTCTCCCTCTTTCTCCCTCCACCACCCTCCTTCCCTCCCTCTTTCCCAATCCCTCTCCTCCCTCCCGTCCTCTCCCTCTCTCCCTTTACCATCCTCTTTCCCTTCCACCCTTTCCTTCTCTCCCTCTTTCCTCACTCTACCACCCTCCTTCCCTCCCTCTTTCCCAATCCTTTCCCTCCCTCCCGTCCTCTCTCGCTTTACCAGGTGATGTTGCGACCCCAATACCTCTCCCATCCCTCCTTCTTCCCTCTACCACCCTCCTTCCCTCCCTCTTTCCCAATCCCTCCCCTCCCTCTCGTCCTCTCCCTCTCTCCCTTTACCACCCTCTTTCTCTCCCACCCTCTCCTTCTCTCCCTCTTCCCTCCATCCCTTCCTCTCCCTCTCTCCCTTTACCATCCTCTTTCCCACCCCTCCTTCTCTCCCTCTTTCCTCCTCCACCACCCTCCTTCCCTCCCTCTATCCAAATCCCTTCCCTCCTTCCCGTCCTCTCCCTCTCTCCCTTTACCTTTACCCCAATACCTGGTTCATCAACAACAGGAAACATAAAGAACGGAAAGCGATCTTTAAGATGGATTCACACACGTACATATATCTGCATGTATCTATCTATCTATAGCTGTCTACCTGTTTGTCTGTTTTTTTTCTCTCTCTCTGTCTGTTTATCCCGTATGTTTGTCTATATGTGTTTATGTGTGTGTGTGTGTGTGTGTGTGTGTGTGTGTGTGTGTGTGTGTGTGTGTGTGTGTGGTTGTGTGTGTGTGTGTGTGTGTGTGTGTGTGTGTGTGTGTGTGTGTGTGTGTGTGTGATGTGTGTGTGTGTGTGTATCACTGCCACCATAAACATGAAACAACGATCATTTCTATCATTTCTATTGTGAAAATGTTTTTTTTTATCATATACGGCTTTAAAAACAAAAAAGAAGCAAAAAGGAAAGAAAACAAGACAAAAACAAATATTATGAATTCAGAAATACCACAAATTTTCTGACATATACAGTAGGTGCGATATCTGCATCGGGTGTATATATTACTGCGTGTTTCCCCCTCAGACACGGAAATCACGTCATAAACACACAGGGAAAAGTAGAAATAGAGGATGTGATAGATATACGAGAGAGGAACAATAAATGTGATAATAAGAATGCAGAGAAGCCAACTTTTTTTTTTTTTTTTTTTTTTTTTTTTGAGAGAGAGGAGAGAGGCTGGGAGAGGACGAGAAAAACAGATTCAACTTGACTTATATATGTTTTCCAATCTTCGGGACACAATACAATTTTGAAAACCCGATGAAATGCACCACCTCACCATATGCAGCGCTCGTTTTTTATTGAGGATGTTTGTGTGGTAGATGTTGTGTTTGTCAGTGTGCGTTTGGACGTGTTTGGTGCGTGTATGTAAAGCGTTGTTTGATTTGTAAATAGAGAGGTGAAGTTGAATGGTCGAATGAAGTTGAGTTTGTGTGTGTTTGTCTGTAAAGTTGGGTGTTTCTTTGTACAGTATATGTAGATGTTCTTATGTCGTTTGGTGTGTGTTTCTTTGTGTCAGTGTATTTATGGTTGTGTGTGTGTTTATATGTTTATGTGCATGTGTGTTTGTTTGAGTGTACAATAGATGTGTATGTTCCTATGTCGTCTGTGAGTGTTAGTGTTTGTTTGTGTCAGTGTGTTTATGGTTGTGTGTGTGTTTTTATATGTTTATGTGCAAGTGTGTTTGTTTGAGTGTACAATATATATGCATGTTCTTATGTCGTTTGTGGTTGTGTCAGTGTATTTATGGTTGTGTGTGTGTTTATATGTTTATGTGCATGTGTGTATGTTTGAGTGTACAATATATATACGTTCCTATGTCGTTTGTGGGTGTTAGTGTTTGTATGTGTCAGTGTGTTTATGGTTGTGTGTGTGTTTTTATATGTTTATGTGCATGTGTGTTTGTTTGAGTGTACAATAGATGTGCATGTTCCTATGTCGATTGTGGGTGTTTGTGTTTCTTTGTGTCAGTGTATTTATGGTTGTGTGTGTGTTTATATGTTTATGTGCATGTGTGTTTGTTTGAGTGTACAATATATGTGCATGTTCTTATGTCGTTTGTGGGTGTTAGTGTTTGTATGTGTCAGAGTATTTATGGTTGTGTGTGTGTTTATATGTTTATGTGTATGTGTGTTTCTTTGTACAGTATATGTGCATGTTCTTATGTCGTTTGTGGGTGTTTGTGTTTATTTGTGTCAGTGTGTTTATGGTTGTGTGTGTGTTTCTATGTTTATGTGTATGTGTGTTTCTTTGTACAGTATATGTGCATGTTCTTATGTCGTTTGTGAGTGTTTGTGTTTCTTTGTGTCAGTGTGTTTATGGTTGTGTGTGTGTTTTTATATGTTTATGTGCATGTGTGTTTATCTGAGTGTACAATATATGTGCAAGTTCCTATGTCGTTTGTGGTGTTGTGTTTTCTTTGTGTCAGTGTATTTATGGTTGTGTGTGTGTTTCTATGTTTATGTGCATGTGTGTTTGTTTGAGTGTACAATATATGTGCATGTTCCTATGTCGTTTGTGAGTGTTAGTGTTTGTTTGTGTCAGTGTGTTTATGGTTGTGTGTGTGTTTATGTTTATGTGGATGTGTGTTTGTTTGAGTGTACAATATATGTGTATGTTCCTATGTCGTCTGTGAGTGTTAGTGTTTGTTTGTGTCAGCATATTTATGGTTGTGTGTGTGAGTTTATATGTGTATGTGCATATGTGTTTGACTGAGTGTGTATGTGTATACGTATATGTATTCGTATTATAGTGCATCAATTACCTCTAGATGTGTTTATCCCCTTCCCATATCTAGCTATAACAAGATTCCGTGGAAAAAAGGAACTATTTAACATTCATTAATACGTACAAGTTCTTCCTCCCATTGTTATAACGACGTGTATGTTCTCATAAACTTAAAACCTCCATGATACTAATACCCCTTTATCTGTGCATTAGATTTACTCGAAGCTCATTTACATATTTTTCCTTGCTCTCCTGGATATTCTGCAAGATATTGTACCATACAGGGTGGGTAAAAGAAGTATAAAGAATAATGAATAACTTCATAAAGCAAAAGATATTTATACTATTTCGTATCTTGTGTTACATTTAACAGAATAGACGGAGTTACGGATTATTTTTTGATGGTTAGTGAGAGAGAGAGACTGATAGACACGCACATGCAGTCAGACTAACAGACAGACATTATGTGACAGAAAAGAGACAGACATACTAAGTGAACACCCATACGCAGAGAAGGGAGAAAGAGAAAGAGAGAGAGGGTGAGAGAGAGAGGGGTGGGAAGAGGTGAGGTGGAGGTAGAAAGAGAGAATAGAAGCAGAGAGAGAGAGAAGAGAGAGAGAGAGAGAGAGAGAGAGAGAGAGAGAGAGAGAGAGAGAGAGAGAGAGAGAGAGAGAGAGAGAGAGAGAGAGAGAGAGAGAGAGAGAGAGAGAGAGACAGAGAGAGAGAGAGAGAGAGAAGACAGGCAGACACAGAGAAAAAACAAACACACAGACAGAGAGGGGTAGGTGGAAAGGGAGAGAGGGAGGAAGGAAGGGAAGAGGAGAGGAAGGAGGGGAAGGTGAAAAGAGAAGGGTGGAGGAAGAAAGAGGGTGAAACAAGAAGGGGAAGGAGGGTGGGAGGATGGATAGAATGGGGGGTGGGGTACGGGGGTAGAGAACTACCCCCCAAAAAAAAAAAATAGATAAAAATAAATAAAATAAGTAATACAGAATAAATAGACAAATTAAATAATAATAAAATAAATGAATAAATAGACATCTCTATGTTGCTTCGACGTCCATAACCTATGAACACCAAAAGCCACCCCCCTCCCCCCTTCATCACCACCCCCACCCCCCACCCCTCACCTCCAGCAAACTACCCCCCTCCCCCTCCCCCCCCCCAATGCATCCCCCGGAGCAATATTCACCTCCTAACTTATGCTCTCCATTCCGTGGATTTTCTGAATTGTGTATTTCTCGCCCGAGTTTAATGAAGACACAGCAAACAAAGCAGAAGAAAATCTCAAGGTATGTACCTGAAAATCCCAAGGGGAGGGAGGGAGGGGAAGGACCAATAAGGGAGGGAGGGGGGGGTGGGGGGTGTAAGAAGGAGGGAGGGAGGGGGAGCAAGAAGTAGAGGGGGGAGGGGAGGGGATAAGAAGGTAAGGGGGAGGGGGGAGGAGGGAGGAGGGGAGGGGTAAGAGGGAGGGAGGGGAAGGTAAAAAGGTAGGGAGGGGGAGGGGGGAGAGAAGGAGGGAGGGAGAGGAGGGTAAGAAGGAGGGGGAGAGGGAGGGGGTGTAAGAAGGGAGGGATTGGGAGGGGGAGGGTAAGGTTAAGAAGGGAGGAAGGGGAGGGAGGGTAAGATGGAGGGAGGGTAGGGGAGGGGAGGGGAGGTAAGAAGGTAGGGAGGGGGGGAGGGGAGGGTAAGAAGGGAGGGAGGGGGAGGGGGAGTAAGAAGGGAGAGGGGAGGGAGGGGGAGTAAGAAGGGAGGAAGGGAGGGAGGGGGGGAAGGGAGTAGGAGAAGAGGAGGAAGGGGAGGGGGAAGGTAAGAAGGGAGGGGGGGCGAGGGAGGAGGGTAAGAAGGGAGGGAGGGAAGGGAGGGTAAGGATAGGAGGAGGGGGGAGGGGGAGTAAGAAGGGAGGAAGGGGGGGGAGTAAGAAGGTATGGAGGGGGGAGAAGGGTAAGAAGGGAGGGAGGGAAGGAAGGGTAAGAAGGAGGGAGGGGGAGGGGAGTAAGAAGGGAGGGAGAAGGGAGGGGAGGGTAAGAAGGAAGGGGGAAGGGAGGGAGGGGAGGTGTAAGAAGGGAGGAGGGGGACCAATAAGGGAGGAGGGGAGGAGAGGGGTAAGAGGAGGAGGGAGTACATGTCGGAGGGAGGATGGGGGGGGGCA
>NW_020872351.1:41530-59030 GCF_003789085.1 Penaeus vannamei | reverse complement strand
TATACTTAATATATATACGCGGATAGTTATGGAGCGGTTAAATTTCACTGGGGTGTGATCTGCTACAGATTTGTACATCAGCCATAAAGGCAGCAAGCAGAATAGATCTATATAATATATGGGGATTATGCATATTATAATTGAACATTGTAACAACAAGGGAGGAGGGGGTGTCTGTATGTTTCAATGTATGCGCGCCGGTGTTCCAATTCATATGCAGACGAGCGTAGGGATGGATATGTTTCATATTGTGATATATAAATACCTAACCATCTGTGTCAAATCCACCCTATTAACCGAATAATTATATAAATATATATAGTATATTATATTATATATTTAAATCATATTAATATATATATATATATATATAATATATATATATATATATATATATATAATTATATGTGTGTGTGTGTGTGTGTGTGTGTGTGTGTGTGTGTGTGTGTGTGTGTGTGTGTGTGTGTGTGTGTGTGTGGTGTGTGTGTTGTGTGTGTGTGTATAGTATATATATATATATATATATATATATATATATATATATATATATATATTCATATATTATATATAATATATGTATGTATGTATGTATATATTTTATATATGCATATATTAAAATATATATATATATATATATATATATATATATATACTATATAATATATATATATAATATATATAAATATATGCTTTTGTGTATGTTTTGTGCGCATGCATACATCTTTGTGAACGTACGTGTGTGTGTGCGTATGCGTGTGCGTATCCGCGTATGGCGTGCTTGGGCCTTTTGTCTGAGGAGTGTGTCAGAGCCGCGTGGTGTCAGGCCGTGTGTTGCGTCGGGTGTCATATCCCTCCCCGTCTCTGCCCTGACAGCACCTTGTCTGCCTCCGCGAGACGAAAAATTAGCGACGACTAATGCATATTCCCATTACAAAAATGACGGGGTTCGCTGGCGGCTCCTCGCGTGGCGGCGGCGGAGGAACAGGTGTGGGCTTTTGTGCCTGCGTTGGGTAAGTGTGTGTGTGCGTGTGTGTGCGTGAGGGGGCGCGAGGAGAGAGGGAGAGAGGAGGAGAGAGGAGAGGAGAGAAGGAGAGAGGGAAGGGAGGAGAGGAGTGGAGGGAGGAGAGAGACAGAGAGAGGTGTGATTTCTGGTGTGTGTGTGCGTGAGGGGGGCGCGAGAGAGGGAGGGAGGGAGAAGGAGAGAGGAGGGAGGTGAGAGAGAGAGAGAGGAGGTGTGTGATTCTGTGTGTGTGTGTGTTCGTATGTGTTTTTCTTTTCGGGAGGCCATTTTGTATGTCGTTCTTCCCTTCTTGTTGACTTTTGCTGCCTTGTCCTTTATATCACTTATTCATTTCTGTCCTTTTCCTCCCTAGGTTTCCTTCCCTTTCCTCTCCTCTTCCTCTTTTACTCTACTACTTCCCTTTTCCCCTTTGAAAAAATTTAGTCAAGTCACCCTTTCTTCCCTTTCCCATACTCTTTGCCCATTCCCTTGATACCCTGTCTTTTCTCCATCTCTCTTTCCCCCTTTCTCTTTCTCTTCCCTTCCCTTACCCCCCTTTATCCTCCTTCCATCTCCTAATCCCCTCTCTCTTTATCTCCTCTCTTCTATATTCTTCTTCCTCCAATTCCTCTTTTTTACCCTCATCCTGTCTTGCCACTATCCACATCATCATATTCTAATAACGCCTTTGTCCCCCCTCCCTTTTTAATTCTTCCTACCCCCTTCTCTACAATGACGCTATAAATTCGAACGCTATGTTCCCCCTCCCCCTGCTCCTTATATCCTCTTTCCTTCCGCCACTGTCGCGTCCATCCCTCACGCTCATCCCTTCCCTACTCCTACTGCCTCCCTTACCCCCTCTATATCATATATAGTTATTCCCTTCCTACCACACTCACACTCCCTGCCATCAACTCCCCGCCTTATCTTCACCCACCCCAAAACCCCCCCTCACCCCGGACGTTGAGCGTGTTTCTCGTGGCTCATTACACTCCACCTCCACGCCGCCCATCATGATCACAACCAACTTGTTTAATAATGGTGAAATTCTGTCTGTCAGCAAAGGTCTAAGTGGGGGGTTTTGGGCTCGTTATTTTCACACAATCCACCCATTATCAGTAAAGGGGGGGGGGGAGGGAGAGGGGGATGGAGTTTAGGGGGTGTTTGGGGGCAAGCATAGGGGGGAGGGTGTTAGGGGGGTAAGGAGAGGGGAGGGGGAATTGAGGGGTTGGGGTAAGGAGAGGGAGAGGGTGTTGGGGGGGGTTAGAGGGAAGGGAAGGGGAGGAGGGGTTGGTAAGGGGAGTGATGGGGGTTGTGTTTGGTTGAAGGTTGATTGGGGGTGAGAGAGGGGTAGGGGGAGGGAGGGAGGGGAAGGGTTTTAGACAAGTCTTTTGATGTAGTTTAAGTGAGTAACGCACTCGCTCCCATTATCTTTAATTTTTTTGAGCAAATAAAGCAATTATTTTGAGGAGGTCATCCGGATCTCCTTGTTGTAGGTGCTACTGTATGACACTTTTGGTTATTGTTGCAAGGAGGAGGAAATATTGCACGAATTGCGCTGTGTGTGGAGGGGGGTAGGGGAACTGTGTGTGTGTGTGTGTGTGTGTGTGTGTGTGGGGTGGGTGTGGGTGTGTCTGTGTGTGTGTGTGTCGTTTTCAACATATACACATTTACTGCATTGTGTGTGTGTGTGTGTTGTGTGTGTGTGTGTGTGTGTGTGTGGTGTGTGTGTGTGTGTGTGTGTGTGTGTGTGTGTGTGTGTGTGTGTGTGTGTTGTGTGTGTTGTGTGTGTGTGTGTGTGTGTGTCTGTGTGTCTGTGTATGTGTGTCGTTTTTTACATGTACACATTTACTTCATCGTGTGTGTGTCTGCATATACGTGTGTGTATGTGTGTGCGTGTGTATGATCTTTCCTGCGCCACACTCACCAACATCTAAATATCCATTTTGCACCGTGATATATGCATAATTTTGCATTTTATTCGATCCGCGTTAAGTTATATGATACACCCTCTTGATTTATAACGCGCATAACACACAGCACGTCCATTACGTACACACGTGAGAATGCTAATGATATCGGAAGGTAATAGTGTGTCCCATTAAACCATTAAACACCAAGCACCATTTTGCGTTTTTTTATTTCTATTTTTTTTTTTTTTTTTTTTTTTTTTATCGTGATTTATAATGCGGTTTATAATAACGCGGAAGAAGTTATTTAGCGATCGTTTATCTGCGTTACAAGAGGTTCGCTAATTTCAAGAAATGCGAAACTGTCTTGTGTTATTATTTTCGGCGTGACTTCTGCACGACGCCCGCCCGCCCGCACGCCGCTGCTCTCCTCGGATTCGCAAGTGGGCGTATTGACTGACAGACTAACCGGAAGTGATCGTGCATGTAGCCGTTGGCGTGTGTGTCTATAGGAAGCCGTGCTGTCAAGTGTCACGGGATAAATCTGTCAAGCGGTCGGGGTCATTTCCGACTGTGTTTTTTTTCTCTCCTTAGTTATCTCCCTTCATTTCGTTATTCCTTGTTTATTTTTTTCTTTCTGTATTCTCTTCTTCATTTTTTTTTCTTCATCTCTTCCGTTTGTCTTCAATTCCGATTTCTCGTCTCTTTGTCTCCTTCCTCTCTCCTTTTCCTCTTCCTTCTCCTGCTTCGTCCTCCTCTTTAGTACTTCTCCCCCCCCCCCACCCCCTCCCCCAGAGCCGATGCCAAGGACAGAGTCGAGGAAGCGATCGAACCCCATCATGTACCTCGCGAATACCCATCAGTGCCCTTCCGAGGAGGAGCACCGCCGCCCGACCCGTCCGCGCGAGTATTCCGGAGCCAATCAGAACCCCCGGCCGATGATACCTATAAGAATCTGCTTCTTCTTTCTCGTTCTTCCTCCTTCGTCTTCTTCGTCTTGTTCTTCGTCTTTTTTTTTTAGGCTGTTTTGGATCTGTGTATCTCTTTTTTTTGTGGGGTTTTATTTTTTTCTCTCTCTCTCTCTCTCTTTCTCTCTTTCTCTCTCTCTCTCTCTCTCTCTCTCTCTCTCTCTCTCTCTCTCTCTCTCTCTCTCTCTCTCTCTCTCTCTCTCTCTCTCTCTCTCTCTCTCTTCTCTTTCTCTCTCTTTCTCTTTTTCTCTCCCTCCATCCCTCTCCCCTCTCCATCCCCATCTCTCCCATCTCCATCTCCCTCTCTCCATCTCTTTCACCCCCATTTATTTTTCTTCACTACCCCCTTCTCCCTTCTATCATCCCCCCTCCCCCACTCACCCCCACCCCCTTCTCACCATCAAGGGGGCGCCGGTAAGATGTTTTGACTAGTCACTCCTAAGACGAGTAATAGCAAGCCATTTTTCAAGCCAGGGTAAAACAGACACCTTCAATAAATTAAACCCTCGTTTGGGGTAAGGGAGAGAGGGTGTGAGGGGAGGGGGGTGGGAGAAGGGGATGGGGGGTGGGAGGGGGATGGGGGTGGGAGAGGGGGATGGGTAGGGAAGAGGGGGAGGGGGAGGAGAGAGAAGACAGAGAGAGAGAGGGGGGGGTGAAGAGAGAGGAGGAAGAGGAGAGGGGATGGGAAGGAGGGAGGAAGGGAGGGGAGAGAGAGCTAGAGAGGGGGGAGGGATAGGTGAAGGGGGGGAGAGAGGAAGAGGAGAGAGGATGGGAGGAGGGGAAGGGGGAAGGGAGTGAGGGAGGGATGGGTGAAGGAGGGGGAGAGAGGAGGAAGGAGGGAAGGGCGAGGAGGGGAGAGGGGGGAGGGGGTTTTTACTATTTGTTTAGCAGGTTCTCGATTTCCTCTCACGTCCTCACCTGCCCATCGCTTATACCGCGGTACCTCGTCATTTCTCATGTTTTAGAAATGATCTGAGGGGAGCCGGGTGTAGGAGGGGGAGGGGGAGGGTGGGGAGAGGAGTGGAGGAGCGGGGGAAGGAGGAATGGAGGGAAAAGGAATGGTGGGAGAAGGAGAAGGAGAGGGAGAAGATGAAGATAAGAAGGAAAAGGAGAACGGGAGAGGGAGATAACGGTAAGAAGGAAAAGGAGAACAAGAGATAGAGGGAAAAGAAAAAAGGAGATAAGACAGAGAGAGATGTTGAAATAAAAAGAACGAGAAGGAGGAAGAAAATGCAAAAATAGATAATAAAAAATAACGATTAGCGGGAAAATTTAAGAAACAAAATACGAAAAGGAGTATAGATGAACCAAACACGATCCCGCAGGTGAGAATATTCCACACCTTTTGTCTTCTCTCTCTCCTTTTTTTTCTCTTTTTCTCTCTCTCTCTTTCATTTTTTTTTTCATTTTTTTTTCTCTCTTTCCTTTTCTTTTTGTTTTCTCTCCTTTTTTTCTCTCTTTTTTCTCTCTCTTTCTTTTTTTTCATTTTCTTCTCTCTTTCCTTTTTTTTCCTATTTCTCTCTCCTTTTTTCATTTTTTTTTATCACAAACCCAATTTCAGAGCGTGCAAAACCCTCCTTCGCAACGCTAAAAGACGCTCCCTTTGCAACCTCTCGTGTGCACTTCCAGGTCCCCTTTTTTCTCGCATCTCCGGTAATTGATTCAATAGTTCCATATTCGGGCAACAACTGCATCCCAGCCCGACCGCCACGGAATCGCCGATCAGGAGGGCGGGCCGAAATCTGCGATCGTGTCTCGCAATCATACTAATTACGTAAATTCGGCTAAAGTCGGGTGAATTCGGGTCGGGCCATCTGGGGGGGGGGGAGAGGGGAGAGGGGGGAGGGGAGAATGGGAGGGAGAGAGAGAGAGAGAGAGAGAAGAGGGAAGGATGAAGGAAAGGATGAAGGGAGGATGAAGGGAAAGGGATGAAGCGTAGGATGAAGGGAAGGATGAAGAGTAGGATGAAGAGTAGGATGAAGGGAAGGATGAAGAGGAGAGAGGAGAGAGAGAGATAGAGAGAGAGAGAGAGAGAGAGAGAGAGAGAGAGAGAGAGAGAGAGGAGAGAAAGAGAGAAAGAGAGAGAGAGAAGACAGAAACAAAGAGAGAGCACTGAAACGAAAAAGAATAACGAGAAAAAGAAAGAAGAACCCTTATGAACGAAAGAAAGCGAGAGATCCCAAAAATAAAAACGAAAGAAACAGAATGAAAGAGAAGAAGAAGGAAATAATAAGATATTACTAATAATAATACTGACCATAAGAGGGCAGCAGATGCGACCTATTCCCGCCCGCAGCTTCCAACGGCGAGCTTGCAACAACGATCAACATATCAAGATGCAAGTGTAACAGCTGATCATCTCAGAGATACAGCTGATTGTGGGTTGTGTCCAATTTTTTTTTTTTTTTTTTTTTTTTTTTTTTAGTCTTATTTGGTGTGTGTGTGTGTGTGTGTGTGTGTGTGTGTGTGTGTGTGTGTGTGTGTGTGTGTGTGTGTGTGTGTGTGTGTGTGTGTGTGTGTGTGTGTGTGTGTGTGTGTGTGTCTTCAGAGGCGCCGTTCTGCGATGTTGTCAAGATTATTCTCTAGTTTATTATTGTTATCATTATTATCATTATTATTATGGTCATTATCATCTTTATTGCTTTATTATTATTATTATTATTATTATTGCTATTTATTTTTTATTAGTTTATCATTGTTTCTGTTGCTTTTGTTATTATCATTTTTATCTTATTATATTATTTATTATTATTATTATTATTATTATTATTATTATTATTATTATTATTATTATTATTATTATTATTATTATTATTATTATTATTATTATTATTATTATTATTAATCATCATCATCATCATCATTATTATTTCGTTATTATTATCGTTATTATCATCACATTATTATTATTATCATTATCATTATTATTATTATCGTTGTAGCTGTTAATATTCATATTATTATTTTATTGTTATTAGCATGATTTTGGCCTTTCATTATTGTTGTTATTAATATTATTTTCATTTGTTGGTGTTTTTGTTGCTACTATTTTTTTCTGTTATGGTTATTGTTATTATCATTATTATCATTACTATTATTATTATTTTTTATCATTATTATAATTATTATCATTATTATTATTATTATTATTATTATTATTATCCTTACTATTATCACGACTACTATTATTAAAATTGTTACAGTTATTGATATTATTATCATTATTACTATTATTGTTGTTATTATCATAATTATTATGATTATTATTACTATTATAATTGTTATTATTCTCTTGTCATCATTTCAATACCATTAATATTGCTATTTTTGCTATTATGATGATCATCGGCATCATCATTACCATTATATCACTACTGTCTTAACTTTCTTCGTCATTATCATCGTCATCATTAATACAATAATTTTAATGCGATGGTTATTGTCATTATTATTTCCATCGTTTTGCTGTCATTAGTGGTGTTGTTTTTGATGTTGATTATTAGTGTTGTAACTCACCTTCACATTCAGCGGTGCGATGCTTTGGGGTGTAGAGATCTATCTCATTCTATCGCGAAGTATTTCATTTTATTTATCTGTTTTCGTTTTCCTTTATTCCTTTCCGGGATGGATTGAATCAATGCTTATTTTCAGACGAGGATATAGCTTGATTATTATCCCCAAAAAGGGTTTATTCGTTAGCGAAGAAATATATATACACACGCAACATTGTCGTTATAGTCCGCCATCGGGAAATTTTATGTCAACAGCCAAGTGACATATATATATATATATATATATATATATATATATATATATATATATATATATATATATATATATATATTATATATATATATTGTCAGTTCCTTCATTATCATAACACTTGTCGATGTGTATCTTCTGTTATCTTGTGTTATCATTTGCCATATTCTGATGTGTGAATTTGTGTAGTTGTTGAGTGTACGGACACGTGTGTAGTGTGTGGCTGATTATGTGTACATGTGTAAACGCTGGCAGACACACACGCAAACTACAGGGTAGCAATTATACGAATATGTGCGAACACACACACACACACACATACTCTCTCTTCTCTCTTTATCTATCTATCTATCTACGTGACTAGCAACATTTGTATCACATATGTATATATGTCAGTTTAGATGTCATCGTTTTACCGCAAAAATACTTCGTCACCAAATTCATTATAGGCAATTTATCACCACCTGCGGTTTCATTACAAAATCGCTGAATTTGTTTATTATAAATAGGATTGTTTATTAATTCATTTTCGCGAATATATAATATTACTATATATATATATATATATATATATATAATATATATATATATATATATATATATATATACTATATATATACATATATACATATATATATACATAATATAATATATATATATATATATATATATATATATATATATATATAATATATATATATATAGTAGAGAGAGAGATCACAAGAAAAAATAAAATCAAGGGAGGAAAAATAAAATAGAGAGAGAGAGAAAACACGAATAAATAAAAAAGAAAGAAAGAGAGAGAGGAAAGGAAGAAAAAAAACAATGATGAGAAACCAAACACACGTACACAATAAAGCAGTAAAAAAGGACAAAGCAACGAATAGAGCAAGAAAGATAATAAGAAAAAATAATAACATAGCCTCGCCCATACACCAAGAATTTCCACACTGAATTATTTCCTTCAGTTCTGCCTACAGGGAGGGGGGGGGGAGGGGAGGGTGATTAGTAGGCCTACGATCAAGAAGACAGGAGACGGGGACGATGCGGACCCCCCCCCCCTCCACCCCTGTCTCGTTAGGCCTACAAGACAATCAATTATCGCTAAAAAAAGAGGGGGATTTTTTTTTTTTTGTCAAAAGTTAAGAGGAAAATAAGGGAGCTGGAGAGAAGTCTATAGTTTTGTTTATTAAGTTATTGACATTTTGTTTGTGTTTTTGTTATCATTATCATTGATATTGTTATTATTGTTATTATTGTTATTATTATTATTATTGTTTTTTATTGTTGTTATTGTTATTATTATTATTATTATTATTATTATTATTATTATTATTATTATTATTATTATTATTATTATTATTTATTATTATTATTATTATTGTTGTTTGTTGTTGTTGTTATTATTATCCTTATCATTATTATCATTATTGTTATCATTATTTTTACTATTTTTAGTGTTATTGTTATTATGATTATTTTTTGCTATCATTGTTGTTTTGTTATTATTATTATTATTGTTTTTATTATTACTATTATTATCAATATTATTGTCATTGTTATTATTATTGTTAAGATTGTTAATGTTTTGTTATTGTTATTGTTATTATTATCATTAGTAATNCTCTCCCCTCTTTCCCTCTTCCCTCTCCCTCTCCCTCTTCCCCCTTCCTCTCTCCCTCTCTCCCCCCTTTCTTCCCTCCTTCTCTTCCCTTCCTCTCACTCTCCCCCTCTCTCCCCTCTCCCTCTCCCTCTCCTCTCTCTTCTCTCCCCTCTCTCTCTCTCTCTCCCTCTCCCTCTCCCTCTCTCCTCTCCTCTCTCCTTCTTCCCTCTCCCTCTCCTCTCCCACTCCCTTCTCCCTCTCCCTCCTCCCTCTCCCTCCCTCCCTCTCCCTCTCTTCTATCTATTCTATGCTTCTCAATCTTTCACACTTCGACGTCCTGTCCACCCCCACCTTTCCTCTTCCTTCATAAATACCCCTCCTTCCTCCTCCCCCCACCCCCCATCCCCCACCCTCCATTTCCTTCTCCCCAAAATAGACACCTAAGGCAAAAGAAAAAGGAAAAAAAAAAAAAACTGTTAATCACCCTTCGCCAGCCCAATCAAATGACCGCGATCGAGACCCAGAGGAAATGTTTATCTAAAGCAATCTCATCGGCGGTGGAGCATACAAGCTTCGGACGAGACAGCGTAAACATATTGCGTTCCTCGGGGAGGGCCTCGCTGGTGCCGGACACGTTCTCCTATAAACATCAACGGGAGGAATAGCAAAATATACATAATAATCACCCCCCCCCCCCCCCTTAATGAGGGAAAATGATGGGGCTTGGAATGGAAGGTGGACGGGAAAAACTGAATAATAATAATTGAGGGTGAAAATGCATGGTGGGTAAATTAATTGTGGGAAGGGAAAAAATGGAATGCGATGGAATAAGGCGAAAGAAAAAAGACTCGAAAATGAAGTGAGGAAGAGGTGGGAAGCGAAGAGGGAAGGGGAAAAACTGAAACAAATAGTGAGGAGGGGGAAAAAAATGGTGGAAAGCGATCTTTAAAGGGAAAAAAAGAAAGGCAAATTATGGGAGGAATGGCAGTAGAAAACACTTAGCGAAGAGGGAAAGGAGAGTAAGGAGGAAAAATGTTAAAACCGTGCAAATGAAAGAGAAGGATGAGCAAAATTCGGTTAGAAAAGCTTGGTAGAGAGGAAAATGTGAGGAAAGATGGTGGTGGAAGGGGAAAAAGGTTAAATAACGACAAGAGACAGAAGCAAACAATGGGTAAACGAGAGAGTAAGAAAGATTTAAAGGATGCTAAAAACAATATGCAAAAGGAAATAGAGGGGAAATATGAGGAAGAGAGAGACAAAAAAAAAAAAAGCCAAGAATAATTCGAGGGATAAAATTATTGAAGGATGAAAGGAGGACAAAAATACGCATGGAAGAAAGAAACGAAAAAAGACGAAGGGGATGGGAACGAAGAGATACATGTCGAGAGGGAAAAACATTGGTGAAGGAAAGTGAAGTTTAACAATAAAGCTGATGGCGAAAGGGGCAAAAAAAAACGATTTAAAAGAGGTAGAATGGGATTTAATGAGAAACGGAGGTAACAATGCAGGAAAAAAGAAGGAAGCGGTTTAACAAAAAATGGGAGTCAGCAAAGTTCGTCTAAACATAGAAATGGAAGTTGAGAACTAGAAAACTTTCGCATGTGTCTGTGTACCGAACTGTGTGTGTGTCGTTTTAGTGTGTTGCGTGCTGCGTTTAGTGTTGCGTGTGCGTGTGCGTGTGCGTTGTGCGTGTTGCGTGCTGCGTTGTTGCGGATGTTGCGATTAAGCGAGTGCCGAGTGCGAGTGCGATGTGCGTGAGCTGTGAGGCGTGTAGTGTGTGTGCTTACGTTGCGTGCGGAGCGCTGTGTTGATTGGTGTTGCGCGGGCGAGTGAACATGCGTGTTTACGAGTGTATCGCACGCTGTTGTGCCTGTGGGCATTTGCATACGCTTATCCACCCCTTCCTTCCCGTTCTCCCACCCTTCCCAAACGACGATGACAGCCCAGACTTCGACGCGGACAAGGCGGGAATCACGGCGAGGAGAGACAGCCAGAAGGAAGGCAAGATGAAGACATCGAAGGGCAGTCGCGAAAAAGAGTGGGGAGGGAGGGGGAGGTAAGAGACCATTAATGGACGTCAGTAAATGGGACGCACGAAGGAAGCAGAGGTCACGGGGAGAGAAAGGTCAAGGCGGCAGGAAGGAACACGGGAAAAGGGAAGGAAGGCACGGGAGGGTGGGAGTGGGGGGGGGGCGGAAGGAAGACAGAAAGGAACGATACAACTCTTAACGATGAGAGATTCGTATGTTCTCGGGGCTAGGGAAGCGATGGCGGGCGAAGGGAAATTTGGAAAAGAGGGAGTAGACGGAGGATGGGAGGAGAGAGAGAGGAGGAAAAGAGACGGGTGAACAGGAGGGAAGGAAGGCAAGTTGAGGAGGGGAATGAGTAGTGGTAAGGGAGAGGATAGAGGAAGGGAGGGAGGGAGGGAGGGGAAAGGAGGAGGCAGGGATGGAGGGAGGGAGGGTAGGAGGTCGAGAGAGGCGCCCGACGGAAGAGAGGATGAGCCTATCATTCTATGAGACGTAGAGAGAGAGAAGGAGAGAAGAGGAGAGAAGTGAGACGAGAGAGAGATGAGAGAGGGAGAGAGATGAGAGATGAGAGAAGAGAGACGAAGAGAGAGAGAGTGGAAGAAGGGTGGGCAGAGAGTTGAGGGAGAACAAGGGCGGGAAATTGAGTAGGGGAGAGAAGTGAGAAGGAGGGAGAAGAGAGAGAGAAAAGAAAGCAGTGCAGATGAGTGAATAGCGTTGAGTGAGATAGGAAGAGGGCTAGAGACAGAGAAAGAGAGTAAGAGACAGAGCTACAGAGATAGAGAAAAAGAGGAACAGAATCCCCAGCTACAGAGCCATTACAGAGATAGAGGCGCGAGAAGCATGCGATGGCCGGGCGTCACCATTAATAAATATCACAGTGCATTAGGCCACGTCCCGGCCCGCGCTCCCACAGCCCCGTGTCAACGCTCACCAAATAATGGAGCCATAATTTTACACTTTTTTATATTTCCCCGGATTTCGTGTACCCGAACCAGAGGCAATGAAATACAAATATTGCTTTCTGTGACGCGATTGCTATCATATTACCCGTTATATACTCTACGTGAATTGTGAAGAGACGTGGTCTGACTTCATGACCTTTATCCCTAATCGATTATATATATAAATATCTAAATTAGATATCCAACTGCTAAACGGCATGTACGTGTATTATTCTGTCCGTCACAATGTCAGTCTTCTTCCCAGTGAATTTACATATCTGTATCTATATAGGTAGCCATCTCGTGTATCCACTCACATTCGTACTCCTACTGGACATACCTACGTTAGCATATATAATTAGACACATTGCACACAAACCGCGTGGGCACACACACATGTTTGTGTGTGTGTAATATATTATATATATATATATATATATATATTATATATATATATATTATATATATATATTATATATATTTATACATATACACATACACATACACATACACATACACATACACACATACACATACACATACACATACACATACACATACACATATACATACACATACCACATACACATACACATACAACACACACACACACACACACACACACACACACACACACACACACACACACACACACACACACACACACACACACACACACACACACACACGTGTGTGTGTGTACGTGTATATGTGTATACATGTATATATATATGTATTATACCTATACATATATACATATAAGCATATATGCACTATGTATGTATATGTATGAACACAAGCACAGACACACGTGCACACAGTACACATAAATGAAAATAAAAACAGCCACAATGAGAATTGTGGCTGTTAAATATCACATACATACATAGCAGAAATACACATATATACACAACAGAAAAGAAAACTTGAAAAGAGCAAAGCGAGCACGTGGAGGGTCGAGGTAGGCCAGAAGAGACCATCCCTCACGGCCATCCGTACGGCCATAAAAGCGCCTCTATGCTAACATGGCATAGAGAAGCCTTGCACTGGGAATGATCCGATCACACCGGGTAAAGCTTGATGCATGTGGCCGGATAGAAAGGAGGAGGAGGAGGAAATGAGGAAGGAGAGGAGAATTATACAAATACAAAGGCAAAAATTTTAGGTGTGTATGTATATGTGTGCGTGTGTGTGCGTGTGTGTGTGTGTGTGTTGTGTGTGTGTGTGTGTGTGTGTGTGTGTGTGTGTGTGTGTGTGTGTGTGTGTGTGTGTGTGTGTGTGGTGTGTGTGTGTGTGTGTGTGTGTGTGTGTGTGTGTGTGTGTGTGTGTGTGTGTGTGTGTGTGGAGTGTGAGCGTGTGAGAGCGAGCGAGTGTGTGTGTGTAAGTGTGCGTGACTATCATCTATATCCATGTATATCTCTACATATAAACAGACAGACAGATAGATAGACACACACACACACACACACACACACACCACACACACACACACACAACACACACATACACACACAACACACACACAAACACACACAACACGCGCGCACACACATATACACAGACACAACACACACACACACACTCACTCACACACACACACACACACACACACACACACACACACACACACACCACACACACACACATACACAACACACACGTCTCTCTGTATACGTGTACGTGTTTATAAAAATAACAGGAAATTCAAAAGTAAAACAAGGCCCTAAATAAACATTAAAAAATCATAATTCCTCCCACAGCACAAAAACAGTAATGCACAACAACAAAGACAAGCCAACAAACCCCAACAAACAAAGATTAACAAACAACAACACTATCCCCGCCACAAAACAATCAGTCCGGAACAAAAGAGAGGCAAAAAAAAAGAAATAAAAAATACACGACCCAACAATGAAAAAAAATAAACAAAATGAATAAATAAATAAAAATCAAAAAGTCTCCCCTCCGAAGCGTCCCCTCCCGAAGGTTCCCGAAGGTTCCCGAAGGTTCCCGAAGATTCCCGAAGGGCGTTTGCCGAGGACGTTTGCCGGAGTGTTTCATTAATACATTAGTAGCAGTTTGGCCTCGGTGACTTAGTATTTATAAAGCCGCCCCCGTTATGGCCGCGGCGTGTGTAGGGGCGGGGGCGGGATGCCCTCCCGGTGATGATGGCCTCATCTCGCGACGATGGTGATGCGGGGCTGGTGCTGGTGATGATGAGGGTGATGCGGGGTTGATGATGGTGATTAAGGGGGCTGATGATGGTGATGCGGGGCTGATGGTTGTGGTGATGCAGGACGGATGATGTGATGCGCGGGCTTATGATGATGATTGGTGATGCGGGGGCTATGATGGATGATGCGATGCGGCTGATTGATTGTGGTGATGCAGGACGGATGATGGTGATGGCGGCTGATGATGATGTGCGTGATGCGGGGCTGATGGTGGTGATGAGGGGCTGATGGTGGTGATGCGGGGTTGATGATGATGATGGTAATGATGGTGATGATGGTGAAGCGGGGCTGATGATGGTGATGTGAGGCTGATAGCGGTGGTGACGGTGCTGATAATGTTAGCGGTGATGACAGTGACAGCAGTGGTGATAATGGTAAAGGTATTGAAAATATAATAACGTTCGCATCACCACGAAACAGCTAACGGCCAGGGTCTAAATCCACACTTGCGATTGCTATTACAAATGTATAGTGGTCGCCATTGCCCCATTTCACGTCACGGTGAGACAGGCCGTCGGAGATCGCCTGGTGACAGCTGGTGACGCGCTTGGTGACAGGCAGTGACAGCTGAGTGACCGCCGCCGAGCCCACATGACGAGAAAATGACACAAAAATGAAATGGAAACAAAGAGGAAAAAACATAACAGAAATCGGGCGAGGAGAGAAAATTGGGCAAATTAGGAAATCAACAACAATAAAATCAGAAATATTGGTAATTATCATGATCATCATCTTTATCACAATTAACACAATAACTTTTGCATTAATAATGAGTACCGTGATCATGAGAATAGTCATAATGATGATCCTGACGGTGTTAACAAGGGCAAAAACGACAACGATGTTGATAACAGTAACAACAACAACAACAACAACAACAAAAAATAATGATAACAATAACAATAGCAATCATAATGAAAACAGTAAAAAAACAATAACAATAAAAATAACAATAATGATGATTATAATTAATTTGATGAATGAATAATTTGATAATTAATGATAATGCATAATGATGGTGATGATGATGATAATAAAAAAACAATAATGATAATAATCATAATGATGAATATCATAATAAGGCCAATAATTATAACGACAAGATTAATAATGATGATAATTTTGTTAATAATTCCAGTCATAATAATTTTGATGATGATGATGGTGATGATGGTGATGGTGGTGATGATGATGGTGATGATGATGATGATGATGGTGATAATGATGATAATGATGATGAATGATGATGACGACGACAACGATGATGAATAATAAAGAAGAAAACAAACAAACCAAAAAAAAAAAAAAAAAAAAAAAGATTTCCAAAATGTGTAATTACTCCAAAATCCACAACAAAATTACCAAACCCATAAGCCAAGCAACATCAGCAAAGTCCTGGAGCCACCAAGAAAGAAAAAGAAAGAAAAGAAAGAAAAAGAAAGAAAGAAAGAAAAAAAAAGAGAAAAAGAATGAAAGAAAAGGAAAGGAAAAATGAAGGAAAAGAAGGGAAAAAGAAAGAAACAAAATAAAAAAAGAAAGAAAGAAAAAGAAAAAGAAAGAAAAAAAAAAAGAAAGAAAAAGGAAAAAGAAAGAAAAGAAAAAAAAAAAGAAAAAGGAAAAGAAAAAAGAAAGCAAAAAAAAGAAAAAAAAGAAAGAAAGAAAAAGAGAAAAAAGAAAAGAAAAAGAGCAGATACCGTGGAGAGCGAAGACGAACGAACGAGGACGAAAGAACAACGAGGTGGAAGGAGCTTACTTCCGGTCGGGGAGAGAGGGAAATGAGGACGAAATCAAGGCAAGGAAGGGGAGGTCTGGGGAAGGGAAGGGTAGGGGAAAGGAGGGCTAAGGAAAGGAAAAGTTAGGGGAAGAGAAGGATAGGGGATGATTTGTTAGGGGAAGGAAGGGAAGGGAAGGGAAGGGACAGAAGGGCTAAGGAAAGGAAACGTTGATAGGGGAGATGATTGAAGAGTTTAAGGGGAAGGGAGGTTAAGGGATTGATGTTGTTAGGGGAAGGGGAAGGGAAGAGAGGTCTGGAGAAGGGAAGGTTGGGGAAAGGAAGGGAAGGGAAGGGTAAGGGACAGAAGGGCTTAGGAAAGGAAAAGTTAGGGGAAGAGAAGGTTAAGGGAAGGGAGGGTCAAGGGATGATTTGTTAGGGGAAGAAGAGGGAAGGTTAGGGAAAGGGCAAGGGTGGAATGAAAAGGAGAAGAAGGGAGAGGGAGAAGGAGGGTTGAAAAAAAACGAAGGAGGGAACGCAATGTGGGAGAAATCAGGGAAGGGACGGGAAGATTAAGGAAAGGGAGGGATGAAGGAAGAGAAGAGAGGAGAAGGGTGGACGGGGAGACGGGAGACGGGATGAGAGACGAAAAAGGGAAGAGAGGAAATTGAGAGACAGAGGGATGAAAAAGGGAATATTAAGAGAAGAGAGGAGGAGAAAATGGAGGGAAGAGAGGCAGGAGGAGACAGGAACGAATATAAGAGAAACATAAAAAGACAAGAGGAAGCGAGACGAAAAGGAGAGGTGAGAGGGAAGGAGATGAAAGGGGATGGAAGGGGGAGAGTAGGAGAGGCTTAAGGATGGCGGAGACGAGAAAATTCTAATATATTGACAGTTACCTCTGCGTGGAGGGGGCAGATAAGGAGTAAATGCGTGGATAAGCCCAAGCAGAGAGGGACACGAAAGAGAGGCGAGAGGGAACAGAAAGGGAGATAAAGAGAAAAAGAAAAAGAATGAGTAAATGAGAAGAGAGAGAGAGAGAGAGGGGAGGGAGGGAAGGGGAGGGAGGGAGGGGGAGGAGGGAGGGAGGGAGGGAGGAGGGAGGGAGGGAGGAGGGAGGAGGGAGGGAGGGAGGGAGAGGAGAGAGAGAGAGAGAGAGAGAGAGAGAGAGAGAGAGAGAGAGAGAGAGAGAGAGAGAGAGAGAGGAGAGAGAGAGAAGAGAGAGAGAGAGAGAGAGAGAGAGAGAGAGAAGAGAGCAAGAAGAGAGAGAGAGAAAGAAGAGAGTGAAAGGAGAAACAAACGAAAGAAAAAACAACAAAAAAACAAAAAAACGAATAAAAC
>NW_020872351.1:36530-39030 GCF_003789085.1 Penaeus vannamei | reverse complement strand
CTTCCTCTCTTCCTTTGAGGACCTCAGCGAGCGTCAACAACAAGCTAATGGCTGAATTGCTGATTCGTGTGTAATTTGTCTCAAATTGTCAGGACTTCGGTATACCACAATAAATAGCGGTTTACTAATAAGTACAATACCAGAGGACGGTATCAAGGCACGGTAACGGTGTACGTGGTATTGCAGAATGCATTGTAAGTTCGTGTCTGGGATGCGAGCCTCTATCACAATGCAATGTTTATCTGGAGGGGAGAGCAGGGAGGGGGCGAGGGGAGGAGAGGGCTGGAGAGAAGGAGGGGAACGGAGAGGGAGAGGAGGAAGAGGGGAGGGATGAAAGCGGGTAAAGCGAGGCGAGTAGAGAAAGAAATGCACCCAGAAGCGTAGAGACTGGAGAGAGAAAATTGTAGGAAAGTGTTCTGTGCATGTGCCTGGCGGAAGGGAAGAGCAGGGCGCTTGAAAGGGTGGGGGAGGGAGGTGGGGTGGGGGGGGATTTAAGGGTCGAGGCGAAGAGAGTGCTGGTACATTACCCCTCCCACACGGGCGTCTGGGGAAACATTGTTGGGGCGCCACGTGTGGCGGGCGCTACAAGTGTAATGAGCGCACACGAGAACCTGGTGCAAATGTGTTTACGTCTTCACACAAACGGCTGGGGGTGGGGGTGGGGGTGAGGGCGGGGGTGAAAAGGAGGGGGAGACTCACCTGCTAGAATAGGGAAAGGCTTCACGAGGTGGGGGAACAGCGGGGGGGGGGGCAGAGGGCGGGAATGGAAAGGAAAGATAAGATGTACAAAATACAAGAGGTGGAAGAAACACAGGAAGGAAGGAGAGAAAGATGAGTGGGAAGGGAAGGAAGCAGGGAGCGAAATGAGAAGAAAGGGAAGAGAATAGAAGAGAGAGAGAGAGAGAGAGAGAGAGAGAGAGAGAGAGAGAAGAGAAGAGAAGAGAAGAGAAGAGAAGAGAAGAGAAGAGAAGAGAAGAGAAGAGAAGAGAAGAGAAGAGAAGAGAGAGAAGAGAAGAGGAGACAGGAGGAGAGAGAGAAGAGACAAAGAGACAGACAGAGAGATGAGAGAGAGGGAAGATAAAGAGACAAAGAGACACGAGAGAATGGAAATGTTGCAAGCTGGAGCGTTTAGCTTTAAATATAACCCGGGCAATCGGCGGCCGTGACTTGGATATCAAGGGCCTATCAATAGGTGTTCCTTTGACGATAATTGTGGCGCTTTGCGAGAGAAAAGGGGACGTCTGGTCGCCTTTATACATACATACATACATACATACATACATACATACATACATACATACAACATACACGCACACACGCACACACACACACACACACACACAACACACACACACACCCCACACACACACACACACACACATACACACACCACACACACACACAACACACACAACAACACACCACACACACACACACACAACACACACCACAGAAATAAATATAGATAGATATGGATATACAGATACATGGCCATATATAGCCAGAAACAGACAGACTGACAGATAGATAGACAGTTAGAAAAGAGAGGAGAAGGGGAGACAGACAGATAAATAGACAGATAGGCATATATAATATTGATATAGATATAAATACAAATACATATATAATAAAAATATACATAATTTCGATTGTCTGTTTATATGAAGAAGAATTATAGATTCTTTCAAATACATAGGCACACGCACACACACATGCACACGCACACATACACACACACACACAAAACAATACAGACACAAACATACCACAACTAATTTTATTGCATAACAGGGGTACGGGAGTAAGACTACAACATGCTGCATACCTGTTAGCATCAAACTTCTGCTCATCTCCTTCTCATAGGCCTACCTGTGGAAAAAGGAAAAAAATTAACCTTCTGGCCTGATAAGAATACAGATAGTAGGCCTAATAGCGAAAAGACCTGATGCTTATGAACCGATTATATGTGATATTCAAACGGACAATAACTTCAGATATCTTGGAGAGCTTAAAAAATGAGAGAGAACATGTTCACCCATTTACGCCATTTCCTTCCGGGACTTGCCCGTCTTAAGCCCCGCTACGAAATAAGAGGGAACGTGTCCGCCCATTTACGCCATTTCCCTCCAGGACTTGCCCGCTTTAAGCCCCTCTACCTACGACCCTCCACCTGCCCAGTCAAGTTGGACAGGGATAGAATGGTGCGGCTTGAGTCTTTATTGGTACAAAGAACATAAATGATAAATCACACACAGGAAGGGAACTGGGAAAAGCGTCGCGCGATGTCGAGGCCGATCAAGACCAAGGGCCAAGGACAGGCTGCTGCTGTTCACGGAATGGCGGGAGGTCGCGTTTCCGCCGGTGTTCCTCGGGGCGGGACTCGGGTCATTTCACTTCTCTTCGAGGGGCGTTGGCATCGGAACAGCCCGAGGGCAGCCGCCATCTTGAATACAGGGATTCGTAGACTGCATGCGTGTCCGCCATTGGCTCCCCCTTCTAG
>NW_020872351.1:35269-36431 GCF_003789085.1 Penaeus vannamei | reverse complement strand
AGATAGATAACGATGATCTGTGAAGATACACATTCTCCTCCATGACTTTTCTATATTCATCGCCATGAAGAAGGAGAAGGAGAAGGAGAAGAAAAAAAGATGAGGCAAAAAGAAAATAAAAGACGAAGTAAAATGAAGAAATTAATCAAAAAGAAGAAAATGAAGTAAAAATACTAAGATGAAGTAAAAAGAAGAAGACGAAGGAAAGAAAAAAAAAAAAACACCCCAGGATATCTTCATCGACCAAACGATGGTCATCAGACCTTAATAACCCAACTAACGAACCAAAAGCTTGATAGTAAAAAAAAGGAAAAAAATCAAATCAAGTAAGAAAATAAATAGATTCGCGTGAGGAATATGGGAGGAAGGGGGGGGGGAGGGAAGGTAGAGGAGGAGGGAGGGGGGTGAGGGGGAAGGAAGGAAGGAAGGAAGAGGGAGGAGGGAAGGGAGAACGGCAAGGAAGGAAGAAGGTGACAGAAAAGGAGGGAAGGTGGAGGAAAGAAAAGAAGGTGAGAAGAAAGGAAAGAAGAGAAAGAGGGGAGGAAGGGATGGAAGGAGGAGGAGACGGCGAACCAGGGGGTGAGATGGAAGGAAATAAAGAAGGGATAATGACATTCATACTCATATTCATAACGTTTATTTGGGCAATATACATATAGATAGTTTGGCATATACAAAAATAGATGGCTGGGCCCCTCAGAACAAAAGCTCTCTTAAGGAGGCTCCTTATATATATAGATTTACAGTCCACATTATTCTAATCGCTGGAGGGTTGGAGACGATCTCAATGATAAAGACAAAAATACACAGTATAGGATCTATAAGAAAAGACTAGTAAATCGGGCTAGATCGTGATAATTGATAATAATGTTCATAAAATATTATATGCATATACATACATACATTAACACATATATGCATATACATACATACATACATACATATATATATATATATATATATATATATATATATATATATATATATATATATATATAATATATATGCATGTATATATATATGCACACTCACATAACAATACATACATACATGCATATATACATACCTATTGCCAACATATATATACATATACATAATGCTAATATATATATATATATATATATATATATATATATATATAATATATATATGCCTATATACT
>NW_020872351.1:27769-30269 GCF_003789085.1 Penaeus vannamei | reverse complement strand
ACCCTAATCGCCACACCGTCACAGGTGAGCCAATACTCGACTGCTCCCTCGCAGCCACTCGGGGAAAATGTACTAGACCGCAAAATACGATACAGTCGATCCTCCCACGAGCCTAAAGGGGAATCTCGCCCTAAGAGCCCGCGGCGCGTGTGTCCGTCCCGCGGAGAGGCCGGAGGGTTAGGGCCATTGTGCGTTATACAATCATTATCACCGGCCTATTGTGACTACAAAGGGATGAAACCTGCCATGAACTGGATATTAGCTACGGATTGATCCAGTGCCTCCTTTTGCCACCTGAATATTTACACGTGTGCCCGCTGATGTATCGTTAAAAACCGAAGCGGAATGTTTGCATATCCTATCAACAAGAGCGTCGACTATATAAATACATGAACAAGTGCTGAAATGAGTGTCGAATTCCTTCTTTCTGCCACTCAAACACGTGGAATCTGACCCCGCGGACCACTAGGACCCTCATCCACTGCTCACTCCACTACTCCGCGGTGGTGGTGTCGGCAGAGAAGGTAGCTGGAGCGACGGGCGGTACCATAGCGGTGACATGACAACGGTGGTATCGGTGTTAAATAGCGGCGGCGGGGCGGCGGGCGACCCCGGCCGGAGCACGCGAGTCCCGGCATCGCGTGCCTCTTCCATTACAATAACTCGCGAGTCGTAAAGCAGCCGACTGCCATATGATCAGGCCGCCTTGGGAGAGATCCATCGCTCCTTAAACTACGTGAAATACGGCCCCCGAGGAACGCACAGACGCAGATAGTTCCGAAATGCATTTAATATCTCGGGAAATGAACGAGGCTATAAAAGATCTTCTGTCTGACAAAAGCGGAAAGACAAAATATGTAAATTTCCACATTTGTGAGATTAAAAGCGAACACAAAGCTGCCCGCGCGCGAGTGCGTATGTGCACGTGTGTGTGTTTGTGAATTTGTGGTGTGTGAATTTGTGTTTTGTGAATTTTGTGTTTTGTGTGTGTGTTGTGGTGTGTTGTGTGTGTGTTGTGTGTGTGTGTGTGTGTGGTGTGTGTGTGTGTGTGTGTGTGTGTGTGTGTGTGTGTGTGTGTGTGTGTGTGTGTGTGCGCGCGCGCGCTTTGACAATTGGCACTACATACCATTAGTTTTCTAATAAAATTCAACCTAGCTCAACCTTCAGATTTACAAGGAAGCGACTTTGGAATATTAAATCTGTATATCCTTGAAAATCCGCCGCCACATGCTCATAGCCGTGACCGTCGATGTTATAACTGCCAGAGATCGAAAAACAAATGTTCAGAGTCGCTACACCAAGTGTTCTGCCGTGCTCTGATGTTCATATCATATTAAACTTTAATGTGGGTTGATGGAGCCGAGTGGAGGTGGGTGCGGATATGGGAGGGGGCGTACATAGGCATGGAAACGGGTTCAGATAGGTGGGGAAGTGGGTCGAAGTGAGGTGTGGAGTTGGGTGGGGGATGTGAGTGGGGTTGGCGAATGGAGGGGTGGTGGTAGAAGTGAGTTCAGGTGGGTAGGGTTGAGGCAGAAAGTGGGAGTGGGGATGAAGGTAGACGTACAGTTAAGTTAGGTGGGAAGGGAGTGGTGGATAGAAGTGGTTTAAAATAGGTGGGGGTAAGGTCAGGGATGGTGGGTGGATGTGCGTGAGGTAGGTTGGGGTGCGTCGTGGGTTGAGGTAGGTGAGGGTGGGTCGTGGGTTGAGGTAGTTGGGGGTGGGTAGTGGGTTGAGGTAGGTGGGGGGTGGATCGTGGGTTGTGGGTTGAGGTAGGTGGGTGGGTCGTGGATTTGTAAGTTGAGGTGGTAGAGTGGACGTTGGTTGAAGGTAGGTGGGGCAGGTCGTGGATTGAAGTAGGTGAGGGTGGGTCGGTTTGAGACAGTGGGCTGAAGTGGCTAAGCGCTCTCCCTGGCTATAGCATCCTTCGTGCTAATTGGCATTATGTTCTGGCCAGTAAAAATGCACAGTGCAATTAAGAAAATGATCCAGTTTAACTAATGATCCTCTATACAGTACGAAGATATAAATATTAATACATCAAAAAGGGTGACAGAGAGATTAAAGCGCATGTATTTTGCTGGTATGTAAATGCACGAGATCGCATTACTGTGAAACCTTTATTAGGAAGTCAGAAAAAATATGTGTTGGGTATGATCTATGGAAGGTAATATTTAGGGAGCAAGAGAATAACATTGGAGTGCACACCTCGCCTAATCTGTGATCTCTCTCTCTCTCTCTCTCTCTCTCTCTCTTTCTCTTCTTTCTTTCTTTCTCTCTCTCTCATCTTCTTTCTTTCTCTCTCTTCTTTCTCTCTCTCTCTCTTCTTTCTCTCTATCTCTTTCTTTTCTCTCAATCTCTTTCTTTCTCTCTATCTTTTCTTTCTTCTCTCTTTCTTTCTTTCTCTCTATCTCTTTCTTCTCTCTATCTCTCTTTCTTTCTCTTTTTTTGTTTTTTTCTCTCTTCTCTTCCTCTTTCCCTTGCTCTCTCCCTCCTTTCCTCT
>NW_020872351.1:0-17825 GCF_003789085.1 Penaeus vannamei | reverse complement strand
CAACAAAACAATAATCTATTTTTTCTGTATTCCTTGATGTATATTGGTTGTAGTGTTGTGCGGGTTATTATGGATGAGCAGGTACGCACATGTGTACGTTTCTGAATACCTAAAGTCAGGAGAGGTGTACATGTATGTTCTGCGTGTAAATAGGAGATTATGAACACAATACGTGAAGTGTTAATTCTATCGTCCTTTATTGGCAGCGGAAAGTATAAAATTACTTTGAAAATACGAAAGTAAAAATGAATAATTCCTTAAATAAAAAGACCAAAGAGGAGAGAGCGAGGCAACAGGGGGTCGAGGCAGGAAGGCAGGAGAGGAGAGGGTAAGTGGGCTCGGACGCTCCCCGGGGGGCTATTCCTCCTTATTTGCTCCAGGACATCCTCTCTCTCTATCTCTCTCTCTCTCCTCTCTCTCTCTCTCTCTCTCTCTCTCTCTATCTCTCTCCTCTCTCTCTCTCTCTCTCTCTCAGATTCTCATCTCTCGTCGGGCTCTCTTCTCTTCTCTCTCTACGACCCTCCTTCTCTCTCTACCTCTATCTCCCTCCGCCTCTTCTCTTTCCATCCTCTTCTCCCTCCCCTCCGGCGCCTCTTCTCTTCTTCCATCCTCTTTATCTCCTCCTCTTTCTCCCTCCCCTCTTCTGCTCTCTTTTCTCGCCTCCGCCGTCTTTCTCTCCTCTCTTTCTCCTCCCTCTTTTTCTCTCTCTCTTTTCTGCTCCTGGGCCCCTCTTTCTCTTCTCTCTTTTCTCCCCGCCCTCTTTCTCCCTCCCTCTCTCTGCTCTCTCTTTCTCACTCCCCTCTCTTTCTCCCTCTCCTCTCTGCTCTCTCTCTTTTCCTCCCCCCCTCGTCTCCTCTCTCCTCGTTGTTCCTCCTTCCCACTGTCTCACTTCTCTCTCTCTCTTCTTTTCTCCCTCCCTTCCTCTCTCATTCTCTTTCTCCTCCCCTCTTTCTCTCTCCTTTCTCCCGTGCACCCTCTCTCTCTCCTACTTTTCTCCCTCCCCCCCTCTCGTTCTTTTTTCTCCCTTATCCCCCCTTTCTCTTTCTCTTTCTCCTTTCCAATCTCTATTTTTCTCCCCCCCTCCCTTCCCCCTTTCCTCTCTCCTAGCCCCTCCTCCTCTCTCTTATCACACTCACTTCCCACTCCCTTCGTCTTTCGGCCCTTCTTTTCCCTTCTCCTTTCGTCTTCGCCTTTTCCTTCCTCCCCCTCTCTTTTCTGCTTCCCCCTTCTCTTTCTTCGCTCTCCACCCCTTCTGCCCACTCTCATTTAATATTTTTAGGAAAAAAAAAACTATATTTCATAAACAGACCAAATAAAATCCTTCTGTCCCAGGGAAAATTGCTTCAAATCCGGAAGTCCCAGTTTGGGTTCCAGGATAGTAAGTCCAAAGAAAAAGCACTGATGTGTTTGATACTGCAGTCAATGGATGAGAACTCGTTTACTCTCGGTATTTTCCTTGATTTCTCGAAAACCTTTGATACGGTCGACCATCAGATCTTACTTTCGAAGCTCAGTCATTATAGAATACAAGGCACTGCTCTTTTACTTCTAAAATCTTACATGTCAAACAGGAAACAAATTGTCCACTACAATGACAGTAAATCCTCAAATTTGCCAATTTCTTATGGAGTGCCTCAAGGCTCTATCTTATGTCCCCTGATATTTTTGTTATACATAAATGGCCTTGGTTAATTCGAACTCTGATTACTCAACTTTTTAAATTGTGCTATAGTTCTTATTTGCGTGTATGAGAAGAAGATGCTGATTGAAAGCAGTTGTTGACGGCGATGTACAGACTGATGACGGTTCATGGGAGCAGATGCGCAGTGAGAGGCTCTGTAGAGAGAGGCAGCTCGTAAGACTGGTGTATAGAGAGGCGTGTCATGTGTAGTCCAGATGATCTTGAAGTTCTAGAGTAGTGATATAGTGCATGAGGGGAACGGTGTTGAGACCGCGATAGGTGATAATATGTCTAGTATGGGTTGTAGGAGCGATGATGAAGGAGTGTTGGTCAGCGGTGTAGCTAGATTGATGTCCGAAAGAATGAGTGAATATGCGTTACTATAAAACTGTTGAAGAAAGAGTAAGCCGTAATAGTTCAGTAAACACAACTCGGACAAGAGAACTTACTTTTGCATGTTTCCTCTTGGGTTAGTGAAGGAACAAGGCAGGCTTAACGCACTTTTTAAAAAGCAATACTAAGTAGTCATTAGGGGTGTGCATTCTTGAGCAACTATCTAAGCGCTGGTAAGCCAATGATTGCGTATTCAATGAATAACTGCACTTACAAAATAAAAGTTCTGATTTTATCTTATAATTAGCGTCACGAGAGGCAAAGCACACGTATAACTATATACCCGGAGAAGCCTAAAATCGAATATCTGAAGCCTGTGAAGCTGTTGTCGATAGTGTTCACAGTAGGACTAATCCATCTACTACGTGAGATGATCCGTATACACGTATGTAAGTCGCGTACGAGGCTCTACTGTATCCGTGGTGAGTGGTCAAGCCGGCAGTAGAGAAGATCGTGCTAATATGGTAGCAGGATCGTGTTAGGTTGTAGAAGCAGTAGGCACATAATACTGTTACTAGGGAGGAAATCCAGAGTGTACAGAGATTCGAAGCATTCCAGCATGTGATTTCATGCAGATATCGAGAATGAAGATCGTGATTGACCGCTTAGAGTATGAGAACAGAGTTATTTGACAAAAGCTCTTCGCTCGTGACCAAATGTTACAATTACTAAATATTAAAGATACTGGTGATTGTCATATACACTTACCCTTACTGTTACTAAGGGCGAACCTGTTTAAAAAATAAGAGATAAGTTGTATTAATCAGTTGACTGATGAAGCATGTAGGGTTTTTAGTTTTTTTTTTTTTTTTTTTTTTTGTTGTTTTTTTGGTTTTTTTTTTTTTTTTAAGTCTGATTCTTTTCATTCTGCATTCATTTTTACTCGTTTCGACGAAAAGGAGCCGTGTAATTTGTGACCGTACGTGGTCTTGTATTCCGCAGTATGGTTCTTCGTTTGTATGTGATATCCATTGTTGTTGCAATTTTGAGTTTTGCATCGCCCATAAGCGCTTATTTTCGTTCAGTTTGTTTCTGAATCTTTTGTAGCCACTACCAATTTTAGATACTACTGTTTGTTTATGAAGGTGCGTCTAATGAGCGGTGGAAACCTCGCACTGAGGCCTCAGCAACTTTTGGTACACCAGAACTCCGTTTACTATGTATAAGCCTATCATTTCTGGCTAAATAAAGCCCTACTCTCCAATATCACGATTTCAATATCAGATATCTTCTCTCTGCTCTCCCCTGTCACTGTCCCTGTCGGCTCTCTCTCTCTTTCTCCGGCCTCTCGTCGTCTGCCTCCACTCGCCCTCTCCCCTCCTTCCTCCTCTCCCGGCCAGCTCCTTTCTGCTTTCCCTCTCCCTTCTCTTTTTTTTTTTTCCCTCCCCACTCTCCCTCTCACAGTCTTTTTCCCTTCTCCGGTCTCGTCTTTATCCACTTCGTCCCTCTCAGGGCTTCTCCCTGCGTCTCTCGGACCTTTCCCTTTCCCCTCTCCTCCCCCCTCTCGCCCTCTGTCGTCCCCTTTTCGTTCCCCCTCGCCACCCTCTCTCCTCTCCTTCGCCAAGCAAGACAGCGATGGTGCCTTAACGAGCGTAACTTTAATATCGTCGCGCTATCACTTCGGAAGATAGCGCGATAAGAGTAACGACGCTGGTTCTTAATTGTATTTTTTTATTGTTATTATATATTTATTTCTTGCATGGAGATGTTACGGACAGTGTAGATGAATTAGTTTAGAGAAGAGAGGGGAAAGATAAATTCTCAAAGCACTAGAACCAGGGGGTAATACCTATGTTACGCGTTAGAGTACGTAGTGCGGAAGATGAGAGTGATCTAACAAAAGCAGAAGAGACGAGAGAGAGAGAAAGAGAGAGGAGAGAGAGAAGCAGAGAGGACTGGAGGAGAGACTGAAACGAGGTAGAGGGCGAGAGAGAGATGAGGAGAGGAAGGAGATGGAGGAGAGAGAGAGAGGAAGGAAGATGAATGAAGAGGAGAAGAGAAGAGAGAGAGAGAAGAGAGACGACGCTGATGAGGAGAGAGGAGAGGAGAGAGAGGAGAGAGAGAGAGGGAAGAGAGGAGGAGAGGAGTGAGATCTCAGAGAGAGGGAGAGAGAGAGGGAGTTCACAATGATATGAACACATATATAGAGTTTAGATAGAGAAATAAGAATAGGATTGATAGATTAGATGAATAAATTAGATGATATATATATAATATAGTAGATACATGGATACACTACCAAGTGTGTTCAAACCTTTTTTTTTTCATTTCTGTGGCTTCTCCGACTAATACGTAATTAATCTCTATGCCCGATTTCAGATGTCTGCTCATCTTTTCTATATCCGTTATTATTTTTGTCCTAAATAAGTGTAATGCTGTGAATAACTATAGAACAATAAAACAATTATGAACAATAACACATTAGAGAGAGAAGAGATGAGAGACGAGAGAGGAGAAACAGATGAGGAGTGAGAGAGAGACGAGGAGATGAGAGAGAGAGGAGAGAGGAGAGAGAGAGGAAGAAGAGAGAGAGAGAGAGAGACGAGAGACAGAGACAGAGGATAGGAGGAGGACCACACGCTTACCTAATCTATCCTGCCCTTCTATGCTGAAACGAAGTCTCGCCACCTTGTCATGCCACCGCAACTATAGTAAAAAGAGCCAACAACAGCATCAACAACTCTAGCGACAACCACCACCCAGCGACACCATTCACACGGCTTAGGCGATAAGCCACATGAACTAGAAACGGAAAGGACTTGTGACAGGACAACGGGCCTGGGGACGAAGAGGAGGGGAGGGGGAGAGGAGCCAGGGGTGTCAAGGAGGAGAACCAAGGGTGGGTGGGGGAGGGAGGGAAACTACCCCCTCTCCCCTCGGCCGCCTCCTCCCCACCTATCCCTCCCGTCTCTTCCCTTCCTTAAGCCCTCCTACCCCCTCCCCCCTCGAGGCGAAGCTAAAGAAGAGACATAAGACACCCCGAAGTCCCCGCGCGGAACCTTCCTTTCCACCTCAACGAAGGAACGAGAGAGATGGGGGGAAAGGAGAGGAAGGAGGAAAGGATAAAGGAAGAGAGAAGGGAAAAGAAAGATGGGAGAAAAGGAGGAAGGGAGAAAAAAAAAGGGGGAAGGAAAGGGAGACAAAGATGGGAAAAAGAGCAAGAGAAAAAGGGAAATGGAAGATGGGAGAAAAGAAGGAAGGGAGAAGGGAAAGGAAAGATGAGAGAAAAGAAAGGAAGGAGTGAGAGAAAAGATAGTAGGAAGCGACAAAAAAAGGAGGAAAAAAGGGATGAGAAAAATGGAGAGGAAAGAGGAAATGGAAAGCTGAGAGGAAAGGAGAAAGAAACGGGGAAGGAGGAGAAAACAAAGTCAGCTTGGAGGAGTAGTAAAGGGAGGATAAAGGAATTCGAGGGAAAGGGGAAGGTAGGAAAGAAGGAAGGGAAATCGGAAGGTAGGAAAGAAGGGAGGGAAAGGAAGGTTAGTATCAGGGAACAGAGGAGACTGAATTAATAAATAGAAGTAAGGGTACGAGCCACTTTAAAAATGCAGGGGAGAAATACGGAAAAAAACGAAACAAATTGGACAGGACTGATCGATGCCTCTCTGATGCGATAGAAAAATAACGAGTTAATGAGAAGCTCGTATCCTTGGACGGACCTATATATGTGCAAGGACAGACAGATCAATATAGATCAGCGTGCTAATGGAAGAGGATGAGAGAGAGGAGAAGAGAGAGAGAGAGAGAGAGAGAGAGAGAGAGAGAGAGAATAGAGGAGAGAGAGAGAGGAAGAGGAGAGAGATGAGACGAAGAAAGAAAGAAAGAAAGAAAGAAAGAAAGAGAGGAGAGGAGAGATGAGAGAGAGGAGAGAGAGGAGAGAAAGAGAAGAGAGAGAGAGAGAGAGAGAGAGGAAGAAAGAGAAGAGAGAGAGAGAAGAAAGAGAGAGAGAGAAGGAAAGCGAGCAGAGAGAAGAGAGAGAGAGAAAAAGACGGGAGAGAAGAAAGAGAGACAGAGACAGAAAGAAAAGGAGATAAAACGGTAAACCACGTGAAGATTAAGGAAAAAATAACCAGAAACATATGGAGAAAAGAAGAAACCCACAATAAAATCACAAACAATAATAATAACAACAATAAACCAAAATAAAACAGACCGAAAAAACGTAATCGAGAAAATTACGACACTACGAAAGCCAAAATAAAACAAAGAGCATAACAGCCGTCGCCTCTTGCCCTCGAGGACAGGCAGATGGGCAAGGACCGTCGCTGCCGTCGCCGTCGGGAGAAAGAAAGAGAGACTCCGAGAAAAGTGGAGACGGAGAGAAAATAAAAGAGAGATGGAGTGAAAAAAAGGAAGAAGAGGAAATGGAAGATCGGAGTAAGTCTTAAGACAAAGAGATGAAAGAAAAAAAAGATTTAAGAGTGAAAAGGGATGATAGACTTGCAGAGTGGGCTAGAGATTAAAGGATGGCGGATAGGAGGAAAAAAGAGAGAAAGAGGAAAAGATGAATAAGCAAAAGGAGAAGGCTGGAGGAATGTTCGAAGGATGAAAAAACTGACACGGGGGAATACAGAGGCGGAGGAGAAAGAAAGAGTATAGAGAGAGAGAGAGAGAGAGAGAGAGAGAGAGAGAGAGAGAGAGAGAGAGAGAGAGAGAGAGAGAGAGAGAGAGAGAGAGAGAGAGAGAGAGAGAGAGAGAGAGATAGACAGACAGAGAAGAGAAGACAGAGAGGACGAAAGAGACAGAGAAACACGAGTTGAGAAAGACAAGCCAACAGCACAAACAGAGAACCACGAGAGCCAAAAAATAGAAAAAAAAGAAAACCTGGAAGACAGACAACGCCCCCCCCCAAAAAAAAAAAAAAAACGAAAAAAAAAAAGAAAAGAAAACCAAAAAAAGTATAAGACCCACGAAACAGAGCAAGAGAAGGGCCAAATCCGCGAGCCGCCCGTGCGCCTGCGTGGAGCTCCCCCGGCCGAGGCAGCACAATAAAGCGTCACACATTTCCCACTCAAACGCCTCGCTTCGCCATCACGGTCGCCGGAAAAGGCAAGCGGTGACGAAAATTCGAACTTTCCGCGACGACTCTCACGCCCTCTGTGATCTTTCCGCGGCGCTTCCGGGGACCATCTTCGACAAATAATAATGATAATATAATGAAAAAAAAAAAAAATAGTAATAATAATAAAGTAAGAAAGTAATAATAATAAAAATGAAAATAAAAATGAAAATGTATAATAATAAATGACAATAGTAATAATAATAAAATGAAAATATTAATAATAATAAAATGAAAATAAATAATAATAAAATGAATAATAATACATAATAATAAAATGAATTATAATGTATAAAATAATAGATAAAATAAACCAGTACGAGGGTTGAAAAATATACAAATATGGGACAGAATGAAGATATAAAAAAACAAATAAACCCAAAGAGGGAGTGAAAAATAA
Organism: Penaeus vannamei; assembly: GCF_003789085.1. Taxonomy (NCBI): domain Eukaryota; kingdom Metazoa; phylum Arthropoda; class Malacostraca; order Decapoda; family Penaeidae; genus Penaeus; species Penaeus vannamei. Next base: position 10,295 of record NW_020872351.1, on the reverse strand, counting down.
AAACAAATCATAGACAGAAGGAACACTGGAAAAAAATCCATATCATCTCAGTAAAAAAAAAAAAACCCTTTTCGTCTCTCTCACTTATTATTGTTTACGTAAGGCCGAATATCTCTTAATTTTTCTAATAGGAATTTCGTCTGGTAATTTTCTTCCCTCCCCCCCTCCCCCTCTTCCCGAGATTGTCGCGACGGAGGACATGATCGCTTGGCGGAAAAGGACCCTCGTTATTGGATCTTTATGCCTGTCTCCTCGCCTTCCTTCTCTATTCCTTCCTTTCGTCTGTCTCTTTTATTGGCTCTTTTCTTTCCTCTTATGCCTTGCTCTGCTTGTCTTCTTCTCTATTCTCCCTTCGCTGTCTTCTTGGCTTTTCTGCTCTTATACCTCCTCACCTTCGCCCTGCCTCTTTTGCCTTGCTCTTTATGCCGATTCCTTGTCTTCCTTCTCTATTCCTCCGTTTCGCTACCTCTTTTCCTATTTTTCATGCTGTGTCTCCTGCCTTCCTTCTCTATTCTCCTTTCGGCTGCCTCTTTTTCTTGGTTTTTTCTTGGCTCTTTCCTGTGCTCCTTTGCTTCTCTATTCCTCCTTTCGCAGCCTCTTTTCTTGGCTCTTTTTCTATGCCTGTTCTCTCCTTCCTTCTCTATTCCTCCTTTCGCTGCCTCTTTCTTGGCTCTTTTTCCTTGCTCTTATGCCTTGTCTCCTAGCCTTCCTTCTCTATTCCTCCATTTCGCTGCCTCTTTCTTGGCTCTTTTCCTTGCTCTTATGCCTCGTGAGTCCTCGCCTTCCTTCTCTATTCCTTCCCTTTCGCTACCTCTTTTCCTTGCTCTTATCCTGTTGTCTCCTTGTCTTCTTTCTCTATTCCTTTCCCTTCCGCTTCCTCTTTATGGTTCTTTCCTTGCTCTTATGCCTGTTGTCTTTCTGGTCTTTCTTCCTCTTCCTTTCCTTTCGCTTCCCTCTTTTCTCTGCTCTTTTCCTTGTTCTCTACACCTGCGTCTTCTCGCCTCCTTCCTTCTCCTATTCCTCCATTTCGCTACCTGCGTTTTTCCTTGCCTCTTTTCCTTGTTCCTTGCTATGCCTGTGTTTCCTCGCCTTCCTTCTCTATTTCTTCCTTTCGCTACCTCTTTTCTTGGCTCTATTCCTTGCTGTTATGCCTGTGTCTCTTCGTCTTCCTTCCCTTCGCTTCCTCTTTTATTGGCTCTTTTCCCTGTTCATCCAGTTTAGCTTACGCCTTCACCTTTGTTGATAATTCAAACTTTCTTTTCCCTTGTTATTGTATCTTGTCGGCATGCTCACTTCTTCCCATCTATATTATCTTTTTTTTTTATATCGCTCACTTTACTCATGTTCGTCTGGCCATCGCAACCTGGCTTTCATGTTTAGCGTTAAACAGGAGGAGAGAGGCACGCACGCACGCACGCACACATACATACATACACACACAATATTACATATACACATGCACACTCTCAAGGGGGGGGGCAGGGGTGTGCGAATGAGGTGTGAATGACTAACATAAGCAGACAGCGAGAGAGAGAGAGAAGAGAGAGAGAGAGAGAGAGGAGAGAGAGAGAGAGAGAGAGCGAGGAGAAGAGAGAGAGAGAGAGAGAGAGAGAGAGAGAGAGAGAGAGAGAGAGAGAGGAGGAGAGAGAGAGAGAGAAAGAAATAATACCAAGAAAAATCCAGGTACAAAAGAAGAAGAGATAAGATGGGAAGAGCGGAAAGAACATCTCATAAAGTAGTTCCAGAGTGGAATAAGGGAAGCAACGAAGTAGAACGAAAAGAGGGGGAAGGAAGGAAAGAAGTGAAGGAGGAGAAAGATAAGCAATAGAGGGGAGGAAAGAGGGAGAAAGAGGAGGAGAAACATAGATAGAGAGGAGAGAGGAGAAGAGGAGAGAGTGAAGAGGAGGATAAAGGTTTAGAAGGAAGAGGAAGAGGGAAGGATAAAGAGAAAGAAGAAAAGAAAAGGACGATGAGGAGGGCCAGGATAAGGAAGGTGAAGAAAAGGAAAGAGAGAAGAGGAGTGGAAGAGAAAAGGGGGGGGGCAAGGAAAGGAGGAGGAGAGCAGGAGGACAAGGAAAGAAGAGAATGAGGAATAAGTGAGGAAGGGGGAGATGGTTCTCCTCACCTGGAGCACAGCGCTGGAGAACTCCCAACCGTTAGTGATAGTGATTGGTATATTTCCTCTTTAGAGCTCCAATATCTCACTCCAGCGTTCCCGGCCCGGTCCGACTGCTTCCGTTGCTAGGCGGAATGCGACTGCAAGTGAGGAGATATGAACACGAGGTGCGGAGGTAAGAACCGGTGTGGGGAGCGGAGTGGTGGGGATTGATCACATGAATGGGAAGCGGAAAACACGGTGGGGAGCGGAGGTGGGGNAAAAAAAAAGTATAAGACCCACGAAAACAAAGAGAGAAAGAGAAGGCCAAATCCGCGAGCTGCCCGTGCGCCTGCGTGGAGCTCCCCGGCCGAGGCAGCACAATAAAGCGTCACACACATTTCCCACTCAAACGCCTCTCGCTTCGCCCCATCACGGTCGCCGGAAAAGGCAAGCGGTGACGAAAATTCGACCTTGCCGCGATGACTCTCACGCCCTCTGTGATCTTTCCGCGGCGCTTCCGGCGGACCATCTTCGACAAAATAATAATGATTTTAAATAATGATAATAATAGTTTAAAAAAATAGTAATAATAATAAAGTGAAAATAGTAATAACAATAAAATGAAAATGATAATAGTAATAATAATAAAATGAAAATAGTAATAATAATAAAATTGAAAAATAGTAGTAATAATACAATGACAATAGTAATATAATAAAATGAAAATTATTAATAATGAATAAAATGAAAATAAATAATAATAATAAAATGAATTTATAATGGTATTAAAATAATAGATAGATAAAATAAACCAGAACGAGGAGTTGCAAAAATATTACAAATATATGGGACAGAATGAAGATAGAATAAAAACAAATTAAACCCAAAGAGGGAGTGTGAAAATAAAAACAAATCATAGACAGAATGGAACACTGGAAAAAAATCCATATCATCTCAGTAAAAAAAAAAAAAAATAACCCTTTTCGTCTTCTCTCAGTTATTATTGTTTACGTAAGGCCGAATATCTCTTAATTTTTCTAATAGGAATTTCGTCTGGTAATTTTCTTCCCTCCCCTCCCCCCTCCCCCCCTCCCCGGAGTTCGTGTCGCGACGGAGGACATGATCGCTTGGCGGAAAAGGACCCTCGTTATTTGGATCTTTATGCCTGTCTCCTCGCCTTCCTTCTCTATTCCTTCCTTTCGCTGTCTCTCTTTATTGGCTTTTTTCTTTCCTCTTATGCCTGCGTCTCCTTGTCTTCCTTCTCTATTCCTCCCTTTCGCTGCCTCTTTTCTTGGCCCGATTTCTTTGCTCTTATACCTGCGTCTCCTCATTTTCCTTCTCTTTTACTCCCTTTCGCTGCCTCTTTTCTTGGCTCTTTTCCTTGCTCTTATTATGTTTCTTTCCTTCTCTATTCCTTTCCTTTCGCTGACTCTTTGCCTTGCTCTTATGCCTGTGTCTCCTAGCCTTCCTTCTCTATTCCTCCATTTCGCTGCCTCTTTTCTTGGCTCTTTTCCTTGCTCTTATGCCCGTGAGTCCTCGCCTTCCTTCTCTATTCCTCCCTTTCGCTACCTCTTTTCCTTGCTCTTATGCCTGTGTCTCCTTGTCTTCTTTCTCTATTCCTCCCTTTCGCTTCCTCTTTTATTGGTTCTTTTCCTTGCTCTTATGCCTGTGTCTTCTCGTCTTTCTTCTCTTTTCCTTCCTTTCGCTGCCTCTTTTCTTGGCTCTTTTCCTTGCTCTTACACCTGCGTCTTCTCGCCTTCCTTCTCTATTCCTCCCCTTCGCTACCTCTTTTCTTGGCTCTTTTCCTTGTTCTTATGCCTGTGTTTCCTCGCCTTCCTTCTCTATTTCTTCCTTTCGCTACCTCTTTTCTTGGCTCTATTCCTTGCTGTTATGCCTGTGTCTCTTCGTCTTCCTTCCCTTCGCTTCCTCTTTTATTGGCTCTTTTCCCTGTTCATCCAATTTAGCTTACGCCTTCACCTTTGTTGAAATTTCAAACTTTCTTTTCCCTTGTTATTGTATCTTGTCGGCATGCTCACTTCTTCCCATCTATATATATATATATATTATTATTTTTATATCGCTCACTTCACTCATGTCCGTCTGACCATCGCAACCTGGCTTTCACGTTAGCAGGAGAGAGGCACGCACGCACGCACATACATACACACACACACAATTATACATATACACATGCACACGCTCAAGGGGGGGGGGGGGCAGAGAAGGGGGTGAGGGAGAATGACATAGACAGAAACACAGAAAAAATAGAAAAGGAAAGAGAGAGAGAGAGAGAGAGAGAGAGAGAGAGAGAGAGAGAGAGAGAGAGAGAGAGAGAGAGAGAGAGGAGAGAGAGAGAGAGAGAGAGAGAGAGAAGAGAGAGAGAGGAGAGAGAGAGAGAGAGAGAGAGAGAGAGGGGGAGGAGGGGGAGAGAGGAAAGAGGGGGAGGAGGGGGAGAGAGAGAGAGAGAGAGAGAGAGAGAGAGAAGAGAGAGAGAGAGAGAGAGAGAGAGAGAGAGAGAGAGAGAGAGAGAGAGAGAGAGAGAGAGAGAGAGAGAGAAGAAGAGAAAGAAAGGAATAATACCAAGAAAAATCCAGGTACAAAAGAAGAAGAGATAAGATGGGAAGAGCGGAAAGAACATCTCATAAAGTAGTTCCAGAGTGGAATAAGGGAAGCAACGAAGTAGAACGAAAAAGAGGGGAAGGAAGGAAAGAAGTGGAAGGAAGGAGAAAAGATAGCAATAGAGGGAGGAGGAGAAAGAGGAGAAAGAGTAGGAGGAGGAGATGAAACAGGAGAAAGAGGAGGAGGGAAAGGTTTAGAAGGAAGAGGAAGAGAAATAGGTGGAATAGGGAGATAAAGAGAAACGAAGGAAAAGTAGGACGATGGGAGGGAAGGCCGAGGATAGGAAGGTAAAGAAAAGGAAAGAGAGAAGAGGAGTGGGAAGAGAAAAGGGGGGGGGGCAAGGAAAGGAGGAGGAGAGCAGGAGGACAAGGAAAGGAGAGAGATGAGAATAAGTGAGGAAGGGGGAGATGGTTCTCCTCTCACCTGGAGCACAGCAGCGCTGAGAACTCCACCGTGTGATATGAGGTCATATTTCCTCTTAGAGCTCCAATATCTCACTCCGTTCCGGCCGGTCCGCTGTTCCGTTGCTAGGGGAATGGAGGTGGGGAGTGGGAGTGGGGAGCGGAGGTGGGGAGCGTAGAGGTGGAGCGGAGGTGGGGAGCGGAGGTGGGGAGCGGAGGAGGGGAGCGAAGTGGGGAGCGGATGTGGGGAGGCGGAAGGTGGGGAGGGAGTGGAGGTGGGGATGGGGGGTAGGAGTCCACGGAGGAGGAGAGATGAGGGGGTGGGGCGGCAGCAGTAGGGGTGTCGCAGGGGAATAGGCGAGAGGGAGATAGGGAGGGAAAGGGAGGGGAGGGATAATGAGAGAGAGAGAGAGGAGGGAGAGAGGGGGAAAGAGTGGAACAGAGGCAGGAGAGGGAGGGGGAGAGGAAAGGCGGAAGGGAGGGATGGAGAGAGAGAGGAGAACGGAGGAAGGAAGGAAGGAGGGGGGGAAGGAGGGAGGGGGGAAGTAGGACGAGAGAAAGAGGTAGGAGGGGGGGGGGGGGGGGGCGCAAAAGCTAGAAGCGAAGAATGATGAGCCTCTCGAGAAGGAAAGGTAAGATGCACCTCAAAAGGATGGAAATCTAGATCCCTCAAAATTAAAAGGAAGAGAAAAAAAACGAATGCATGCTTCTTTCTCTCTCCTTTTTATATAAAGCCCAGTATAAATAACTCATATTCATCTTTTATAATAAGCAAAAATCGTAAATTGACATAAAATGTGCAGCAAGGATCTAACCGATAATTGGGAGACAAAACACAATAATATAATATACACTTATAATTTATCCACACATAGGCCTACACGAACCAGTATCTAAACGCCTAAAAAAACAACACACAAATAAACAAACACCCAAAACATCAACAAACCCAATCAAAAAACCCTGAGAGAAACAGAAAGACGGACTAAACAGAAAGACAGAAAGACGACTAAACAGAAAGACAGACTAAAAAAAGAAAACAGAAAGACAGACTAAACAGAAAGACAGACTAAAAAAAGAAAGACAGAAAGACAGACTAAACAGAAAGACGAACAAAACGAACGGAAGCGGGACATGAACCTCAACGGAAAGAGACGGAAAGAAACGGCAAACGCGATGGCGAGGAGGCACCGTCGGCATCGCAGGTGCCAGGGAGCGAGATAACCTTCAATAAAACAGGGCATCAGAGCCTCATACATCAGCCGGGCCGCTTCATATCCCATACAACGTCTCACTAAATCACAAAGAACCAGCGGCCGAGTTCTCTTGTCCTCTCTGCGTGGTTGCGATCCTCTATCTCCTTCTATCTGGTTCTCTGTCTGTCTGAGAGAGAGAGAGAGAGAGGGAGTGAGAGAGAGAGAGAGAGAGAGAGAGAGAGAGAGAGAGAGAGAGAGAGAGAGAGAGACAGGAGGAGAGCGAGAGAGAGAGATAGAGAGAGAGATCGAGAGAAGAGAGAAGACGAGAGAGAAAAGAGAGAAAAGAGAGAAGAGAGAAAGAGAGAAAGGAAGAAAGGAAGAAAAAGAGAAAGGGAAGAAAAAGAGGAAAAGAGAAAGAGAGAAAAGTGAGAAAAGAGACATAAAGAGATAGATAGACAGATAGATTGAGGAGAGAGAGTCAGAAAGAATAAGGAGAAAAAGAGAAGAGAAGACAGACAGACACACATACAAAAGAGACGAGAGTCTACCAAACGCACTAAACCCAACCTATCTCCCTCTACCCCATACGCACTCCTCCAAACACAGGACGAGAAACCACCCCACAGGGCACGATCCACGATCTCCCACGGTGTAACAGCCGCTTTCACAATACACACACACGAAAAAAAGATAATCGGATCACAATACACACACACAATAAATAAGAAAATCGGATCACAATACACACACAATAAGAAAGATAATCCGATCACAATACACACACACACAATAAATAAGAAAGATAAGCGGATCACAATACACACACACAATAAGAAATATAATCACAATACACACAATACGAAAGATAATCGGATCACAATACACACACAATAAGAAAGATAATCGGATCAAAATACCCACACACGAAAAAAGATAAGCGGATCACAATACCCACACACGAAAAATAAAGGATAATCGGATCACAATACACACACAATAAGAACGATAATCACAATACACACACACGAAAAATAAAGGATAATCGATAAAACACACACACAGAATAAGAAAGACAATCGGATTACAATTACCACACACACACCGAAAAAAAAGATAATCCCACATACACACACAGGAAAAAAAGATAATCCACAATACACACACAATAAGAAGATAATCGGACACAAACACAACACACGAAAAAAAATAATCGGATCACAATACACACCACTCACGAAGATAATCGGAATCACAATACACACACACAATAAGAAAGACATCGATCACATACACACACACCGAAAAAAAAGATAATCTAAACACACCACACCAAAATAACGAAAGATAATCCCACAATACACACACACAATACGAAAGATAATCGGATAAAAACCAAACGTGACCCGCGACTTCGATACAGCTCTAAGCAACATTATTAGAGAGTCAGACGAGGAAGAAGTGCGAGTCCCTGGGTGATTTATGCCGGCGATGACCCAGCTGGAGAATTTACAACGTACAGCTCGATTTACGATGGAGGGGGCAGGAGGAGGGGGGGAGGGCGGTGTTGTAAAACTGTAATTTGTCTTAAGGCTGCATCTTAATCCACATTGTCTGTCATACTTTAATTGAAAAAAATCAAACGTAAATCCTTGAACATTTTCTTTCTTTTCATTTACTTATACTTATATGCATTTTTTTTCATCTAATGTGAATATTGCAGCCTGCGGAATTATGCAAACTGGAGGATAAAACGTATATGACCATGAATGGCAGTTCCATGTGTATATCATTAAAACACTACGTATCTGGCAATTAAAAGTACTTTAGGATTATTGATGTACATTACTCTGATGTAATTGATTTTTTCTCACTCCAGCATCTCTCATCTCTCTCCCTTCTCCCCCCCCCCTTGTCTTTCTCCTTCCTCATTCTCACCTTCTCTCCCCTCTATCCTTCCTTCCTCTCCTCCTCCTTTCCTATGTCGTATATTGGAAGTAATAATTTTTATCAAACTAAAAATCCCCCCCTTTCTGTCCTTCTCCCCTCTCTAACTCTCTCTCTCCCATCCCTATCCCTATCCCCTATTCCCTATCCCCCCCTCTCCCTCTCCCTCACTCATAACCTCACACTCTTAAGCATAATACTGCAAAAGCTTTAACATACATATCTAACCAAGCTATCGCACAAATACATCCTTTACTCTGGATGATCACATACATCCACACTTTTTTGTCAGGGAGAGTCAGTGAAAAGTTACGTATGTCCGTTGAGTTTTTTGCAAGAACAAATAAAGTTGTTTTGCATGATACCGTTAGTAGATGATAATCATGCGTAGCCTCCCCTCTCTCACTCTCTCCACCCCTCTATCTCTATGTCTCTCTTTCTCTTTCTCTTCATATCTCTCTTTCTCTTTATCTTTATCTTCATCTCTCTCTTTCTCTTTATCTGTCTCTTTCTTTTCATCTCTCACTTTCTCTTTCTATCTCCCTTCACTTTTATTTCTCTCGCTCCCGCTCTCACTCTCTCCGACTCTCACGTTCCCTCTGACTGAGAGATAAAAGTTAAAACTCCCACCATCCCTCTCTCTCTTTCTCTTCATCTCTCTCTTTCTCTTTCTCTTCCTTCTCATCTCTCACTTTCTCTCTATTTCCCTTTCTCTCTTATTTATCTTGCTCTCACTCACTTCCTCTCACGCTCACGTTCTCTCTGACTGAGAGCTAAAAGTTAAAATTCCCACCATCTCTCCCTCTCTTTCTCTTTCTTCTCCATCTCTCTCTCACTTTCTCTTCCTATCTCCCTTTCTCTCTTATTTCTCCCGCTCTCACTCCCTCTCACCCCCACGTTCCCTCTGACTGAAAGAGATAAAAGTTAAAATTACCACCATCTTCCTCTCTCTTTCTTTCTCTCCATCCCTCTTTCTTTCTCTTTCTTTACACCTCTCACTTTCTCTTTCTATCTCCCTTCCTCTTTTATCCGCTCGGCTTGTCACTCCCTCTCTCACTGCCTCTCACCCCAACCGTTACCTCTGGATGTTCTTGAAAGAGATAAATGTAAAATTCCCAGCTCTATCTCGTCTCTTCTTCTTTCATCTTTCTCTTTCTTGCTCATCTCTCACTTTCTCTTTCTATCTCCCTTTCTCTTTTATTCCCCTCGCTCTCAATCCCTCTCTCACTGCCTCTCAATCTCACGCTGTACCTCTGACTGAAAGAGCCTTAAAAGTTTAAAATTCCCACCATTCTCTCCCCGGCTTCTCTTTCTCTCCATCTCTCCCTTTCTCTTCCAATCTCCCTTTCTCTTTTATTCCCCTCGCTCTCACTGCCCTCTCACCCCCGACGTTCCCTCTGACTGAAAGAGCTAAAAGTTTAAAATTCCCCACCATCTCTCCCTCTCTCTTTCTCTTTCTCTCCAATACTACTCACTCTCTTCCCCAATCGGCTCCCTTGCCTCTTTTATTATACCCCTCACTCCATCAAGCGTCCTCTCACCCCCCACGATTCTCTCTGACTGAAAGATAGCTAAACAGATTAAAATTACCCTACACCATCTCTCCCGCGCGCGCTCATCTCTCTTATCTCTTTTCTTTGCATCGTCTCAAACAAATTTCTCTGTCCAATTCTCCCTTTCTCTTTTTATACCCCTCAACAATCTACACTCCCATACTCAAAATCCCACCACGTTCCCTCTGAGGCTGAGAAGAGTATAGAAGACTAAAAGTGTGAAGATTACCGCACCATCTCTCCCCTAACATGGGCGTGCTGCGTTCTCTTTTCTCTGTTTCTTTTCAATTTCTGCTCATTTCTCTTACCAATCTCCCTTTCTGGTCTTCTTAATCTCCCGCTCACTCCCTCTCATCCCAGCACGTCCCTCTGACTGGAAAGAGCATAAAAGTTAAAATTCCACTATCTCTCTCTCTACATCTATTCTCTTTCTCTCACATGCTCTCACGTTTGCTGCTTGCGCTTCTCATCTTCTCACTTTCTC
>NW_020872350.1:151820-154320 GCF_003789085.1 Penaeus vannamei | reverse complement strand
GATAAACATACTTATATATAGACAAATAGACATACTAATATATAGACAGATAAACATACTTATATATAGACAGATAGACATACTAATATAGACAGATAGACATACTAATATACAGACAGATAAACATAGACAGAGAGACAGACAGACAAATCGATAGACAGACAACCTGATAGACAGGTAAAGAGACGTCCACAGAGATGCCAAGTTAAGGCCATGAGGTTGGAGCGGAAATTGACAGACTTCACCTGGTACTCAGTCAGCTGATGTCACCTGCCAAACTAACCTGGTTGGTGCAGGGGGAGCACGGCCGAGAGAGGGGCGGAGGAGGGAGGGCGCGCGGATCAATTGCGTGTGTGTGTGTGTGTGTGAGTGTGTGTGTGTGTGTGTGTGTGTGTGTGTGTGTGTGTGTGTGTGTGTGTGTGTGTGTGTGAAGTGTGTATATATGTATGTATATGTGTGTTGTGTGTGGAAGTGTGTATATATATGTATTGTGTGGAAGTGTGTATATGTTATGTGTGTGTGTGTACTTATTATAATATATATATATATATATATATATATGTATATGTGTGTGTGTACATGTATGTATATATATAGATAGATACATACATAGATAGATAGATAAATAGATAGATATATGTTGTTGTCCCTTGTAGTAAAAGTTCTAAAGGAAGTAAATCCTGTGAGGAAATTCAGAAGCAGAAATCACTTCCCTCAGCTTCTCTCCTCTCCTGCAATAACTCTTGCCCCCAGCTGCAAGGAGTCTTTCCTTTCCCTTGGGCTACGTCATTGCCGTGGAGAGGGTGACCTGCTGCATGGCTCATTTTCTGTACCACCCTTGGCCCTCCCTGCACCACTGGAGACACACTCCGGCGCCACACACAACCACGACACAGCAGGTGAAGTGACAGCTACCGAGGAGCCAGGGATCACTCACGTATGGACTTATATAGCCACTCTAGATACTCTCCCAGTGCCAACTCATGTATCTTGACTCAAGTTGTTGTTCTGTGGTTACCCATGACTAACGGATGCCACGTATACTAATAAAGATAAAAATGATAATGCTATTAATCAAAATAATAATGTGTTTATGTGCATACACACACGCGCGCGCGCGCGCGCACACACACACACACACACACACACACACACACACACACTGACACACCTTCAGATATGTATACATCCAAAAACGCATACACACAGCCTCTAAACATAAACACACAGGCACAAGCGCGGTCGCATTGCAAGCGTGAGTGTATGCACCAAGCAGAGCGAGAGAGGAAACGGACAGAGACAAAGGAGGAAGATCCATGCGCGAGAGGCGATCTGAATAGGCGAGTTGGTGAAGATAACTCAGGTGGGTAAAGCGTGGCCGGCAAGCACACTGTGGGCCCCGCAGAACATTGTTGGTTAACATATATTTAGACCTAACTTTACAATGGCGGGAAACATGGCGGTAGGATATACGGTTTTAAATATTTTCTCAGTTATTTTTGGAACTTAAAAAAAAAAAAATGAGTACAAAAGGACATAAAAGCGGGGACTGCCGCTATGAGTAGATTATATATTATGCACGAGAGATCAAATTAAATAAATGAGTGTGGCCAAAGGTATATTATGTAATAATTTCCTTGTAAAGAGTGATGTATTTAAGCCAAGAGGACTTTTTACCTGCAGGAGAGTGAATTCAAATACTAGTTTATTCACTGCAGTACTGGCTTATACATAGAGGGGAAGCGACGAAGAAGAGAAAGGCAGGAATGTATAGTGAAAGAGAACTTTTATTAAACTGGATATAATGGAAATGAAAGAAAAAAAATAATCAAATGTAAAAATGTATAATCTGGCCCAAATAAAAGGATTGAGGATAGAGTAATGACTTTTTTAAATGAAGGATGAAGAGGAGAGGAAGGGCAGGCAATAATAAAGATTTTAGACATACTAAAAAAAGAAAAAAAGTGTCATATGATGAAAAAACAGATGAGCATGAGGATCATCTTATCATTTATTTCCATATGGATCCACAAAGACACAAAAAGAAATTAATTCGAGTAAATCAAATGCTCAAGCTACTGCAAAAAGTAATGGAAATACAAGTATTTTCGCGAGAGTGATAAGGAATATTATATAAAAAATGTGATGGACGAGAAAGAACAGAGAAGAGTGAAAAAGAGGAATTATGAGACCCGTAATGTAAAGGAAAATAATGTTAATGTTTTCGTTGTCATCTAATATCTCCCTCATAATCATGATTATTATCTTTATTGATCTTACAATCCTATCATCATTACTATCGCCACAACCTCCATTTTTATCTCCATCATTACCATTAATCACCATCATTCTTAAAAATTAAAGGAATCTGCAAATCCAAAATTAAACCATGAAACGCTCTATACTTCTCTGCCCCGCCCACGACACCTAACGTGGGAATCACACATGCAAATTATTCTGATAATTCGTCTATGATAACATCCTTTGCAACCGAGACGTC
>NW_020872350.1:134320-146820 GCF_003789085.1 Penaeus vannamei | reverse complement strand
GGGTCAAGGTCGGTCACCCTTACATCTGACCAGCGGCCGCAAGTGGTAGCTTGGGCGGCGGAGGCTGAACCCGCTCGCCACTCGGACTGCCATAATCACACACCACGTGTTAGCTCGCCCCACGAGGCAGAACTCACGTGGTATATGAGCTTGCGAGCTACATTATGTTACGCAGTCTGCTCTACACCATAATTTATTCAAAACACAAGAGCGCTAGTACGGTACACTCCATTATATGAAGGGCTTTCGACCCTATTTTTAGAGTACTTAAGGGTTTATATCCAATACCAACTCACGCACAAGAGACAGGAATAGATATATACACTAATTAAAACGATTTTACCCGGGATGACACTTAACTTAGTGGTAGGTTAAAAAGCCTAGTCATAAATGCTCTTTATTATCTATGTTGCACTATAAGGTCCATTATCTGTGGTTTATAGTGGCAGAAGGCAGAGTGATGTTGACAGTTTGATTAGGAGAAAGTTTGTAGAATGTGATGTGGATGAAGATATGAGGTGGATGTGTGTGGATTAAGATATGGTTATTTGGATTCATATTTGATGTGGATTAAGATATGTTGTGGGTATATGTGGAATCATATATGATGTGGATATATTTGGGCTAAAATATGATGTGGTTTAAGAAATGTTGTGGATATATGTAGATTCATATATGATGTGGATAGATTTGGGCTAAAGAATGATGCGGATTAAGATATGTTGTGTATTTATGTGGATTCATACACGATGTAGATATATTTGGACTAAGATATGATGTGGATATATGTGGATTCAGATATGATATGGATTAATACATGTGGCGAATGTATGTGGATTAACATATGTGATGAATGTATGTGGACCAACATATGCTGTGGATATATCTGGATTAAGATATGATGATATAGATGAAATAGAACATGATGTGGATTTGCTTCAGGACTTTAATACCCACCAAAGATGGAGAGAGATTACGTAAACTATTAATATATATTAAACTTTTAATGTATATTAATCACATTTGGTTTTGATTGACATTTTTCTTAATCAGAATTCCATGTATTTAAAACTTTTTAAGTCTCTTTACCCAAGAAACAAACTATTAAGCACCATATTGTTTATAAAGTTTTTGGAACCAATTCACTAAAAGCAGTAGAAGAAACGATATTAATTATGATAATTATAAACTTACTTTACTTTTATTTAAGAACAAGGAGTAAATTAATAAAGTTTTAAGTGGTGATAATATTGTCTATGGTTGTTTAAGCTGAATTGCTGCTATTTAAACTTCATTTTTTAATTATATTCAGTATTTGTTTTTGAAATATACAATATACAGTTTGACTAATTATTTCAGTTATTTGAGATATAGTCGTAACGAAGACAATAAATTTGCATTTTTTTGGCTTTATTAATTATCATTATTAATATTCATTTTTATTATTATTATATTATCATTTTCATTATTTTATTGATTATTATTTATTATTATTATATTATTATTATTATTATTATTATTATTATTATTATTATTATCATTATTATCATTATTATTATTATTATCATTGTTATTATTATTATCATTATTATTATCATTTTTATTTTTATTATCATCATCATCATCATCATTATCATATTTCTATCTTCCTTTTTTCTTGCTGCAGCTGTTATCACTGTATTTGCGTTTATCATTGCTCTCCTTGTTACTTAGTTCTTGTCGTTTTCTTTTATTAGCTATCTTGTTCTATTATCATTTATTATTATCTCATTATTTCATAATTTCAATTTTCATTAATTCTGTTACTGTTTTTTTTTTTTATTAATTACCATTTAATTCATTATCATTATTTCTTTTTCTATCATTTATTGTATTGTCCTTGCCGTTTTTATGACAATAATATGAAACTAAATAAAATACTAGTAATAATAATGATAAAAATAACAATAGAAATAATCATCATTATTGTTACTACTGTCATTATAAAGATCCGGTTTTACATCACGAAATCCCTCGTTAGGAATACGACGATGACCTCTTTCGTAGGGCTTTGATTCTGTCACGTGATCGCCGTTGACCTGACCGCATGACCTTCCTTTTGATCTCGGTCCCTTGGGCAGGATTCGACCTCGCGCGCTGCTTGGCCGACCCTGAAGGTCACAGGTCGTCGTGGTGCTTATTACTACTACTACTATGGTAATGATATTATTATCATTTTTATCATCATTATTATTGTTATTATTTTATCATGATTAAATTTTCGTCAATCTATTTTCATCATTATTATCAATATTGTTATCATTATCATTATTATCATTATTATGCCGCGCCATTTGTGTTATCACTATCATCATTATCATCATCATCACCATCATCATCTCATCATCATCATCATCATCATTCATCCTCCATCCTCATTATTATGTAAAGGTTTACTAACATGCCATTCGAGCAGGCAAGTACATGTACAAAAATGATATTCCATCAAAAACCTTCACACTATATTTTGCTTTCTTGCAAGCGTTAAAAGGAGAGAGGTAGAGAGAGAAAGAGAAAGAGGAAGAGGAAGAGAGAAGAGAAGAGGGAGGAAGAGAAGAGGAAGAAGAGGAAGAGGAAGAGGAAGAGGAAGAGGAAGAGGAAGAGGAAGAGAAGGAGAAGAAAGAGAGAGAAAGATAGATAGAGAGATAGAGAGAGAGAGGGGGGGGAGAGAGACAGAGAAAGAGAAAGAGAAGAAAGAGAGAGAAAGAAAGATAGATAGAGAGAGAGAAGAAAAGAAAGAGAGAGACAAAGAAAGACAGAGAGAGAGAGAGAGAGATGAAAGAAAGAGATAGAGACAGAAGAGAGAGAGAAAGAGAAGAGAGAGAGAGCGAGTAATGGAGAATAAGGACATATTTTCCGTTATTAAGACATTATAGTCTTTGAAAACCGTCCTTTGTTGTAGTTTCTTCTACGTCTTGAAGTGGCTTTAAGGTAACTTTTTTTTACACCGTTCATTGTCCGGGAAACGACAGGGTGTAGTGTAATGTATGGTCGCACCTCCTTGGCAGCAGCAATATTGTTCTAACCAGTACGTGTTTTCAAGAATGTTTTCCTATATTTTTTGTCTTTTTTATTGTTTCCCTTCCTTTCTTCTTCTTTTTTTTCTTCTTTTTTTTTGTGTGTGTCTGCCTTCTTTCCTCTCTCGTTCCTTCGCTTTGTTCTTCATTTTTGTTTTCTTCTTTTCTTCTGTATCTTATCTTCCCTTCCCGTGTTTCTTTTGTTATCTCTGCCACGACTTCCTGTTCTTTCTTTCTCTTTTTTTCCTTAACGTCTTTCTTTATCTTTCTTCTTGCTCCTCCTTATCTCTGCGATCTTCTTCTACTTCTTTTCTTCGTCTCTTCTTTCCTTCTTTCCTTCTTTTCTCTTCCTACTTTTTCTCCTCTTTCTTCTCATCCATTAAAACCCACAACCATCGCTTCCTTTGTTTGTTGATGTTTTTGTTATTGTTGCTGCGGTTTTCGTTGCTGCTTCTGCCTATTTAGATGTTATTGTTAGTGTTGTGGTTATTCTTCTCGTCGACGTTGTTCACCTTTATTTTCTCTACTGACTCGTTTACTCCCTCCTCTCTCCATCCTCTCCGCGTGAGATTACATAAGGCTCTCGAAGACAGATTCTCCTCAACCTTGACTTCTCGCCCAAACATACGAAGCTCAAGGCAACACTACTTTCTTGTGTGATCTTGACTCCCTCTAAGTCCCGAGACAATAGCACGCCCGAAGATTGTGTCGGTCACAGAGGGCGGTGGTGGTGTGTACTCCCCTCTGCGGGCGTCTCTGGGAGGGAATTTCACAGGAATTAGTTTTTATGTGGCTTTAATGTTTATGCTGCTGTACCGCGCCGGCAGTTACTCTTGTTGTGATGAGCGGTGTCCACAAGATTGCTTTTTAGGAGTGTTTGATGGTTTGGCTATTAGGGTTTGCGTTTTTTTCTTTCTGTTTCTTCTTCTTCTTCTTCTTTATGTTTTTTGGTCTTATTTTTAGGCTTTATTTCCTTTCTCTCTTTTCTTTTAGGTGTTTGTGTTGCATTTGGTTATTCAAAGACATTTTATTTTTTTCTTCTTGTTTTTTTTTATATTTTCCGTCTTCTTTTTAGTCATTGTCTCTTTTCTCTCTTTTCTTTTAGTTGTTTGTGTTGCATTTGGTTATTCAAAGAGTTTTTGATTTCATTTTCTTCTTGTTTTTTATATTTTCCGTCTTATTCTTAGTCATTGTCTCTTTTTTCTCTTTTCTTTTAGCTGTTTGTGTTCCATTTGGTTAATCAAAGTCATTTTTTGATTTCTTTTTCTTCTTGTTTTTTTTTATATTTTCCGTCTTATTTTTAGTCATTGTCTCTTTTCTCTCTTTTCTTTTAGCTGTTTGTGTTGCATTTGGTTATTCAAAGACAGTTTTTGATTTCTTTTTCTTCTTATTTTTATTCATTATCTCTTCTCTCTCTCTCTTTTTGTTGTTTTTTGTTTGTTGTTTGTGTTACATTTGGTTATCCAAAGACATTCTTTTAAGTACAACTGGTATTGAAAGTTCTGTAATGATATACACATTGTCTCACTCTTTATTACAGCTGAGTCTTTTACCTACATTTTTGTAGGTTAATTTTGATCAGGTTGATGGTAACATAAAAATAATCATAAAGATGATGATGACAATAATAATAATAGATGATAATGATGATGATAGTAATAATGATAATAATTATGATGATGATAATAATAAGAATAAAAAGGATAATGATTTTGATTATTAAAATAATAATGATAATAATGATAATGATAATAATAACAGTGACA
Source organism: Penaeus vannamei (assembly GCF_003789085.1). NCBI lineage: Eukaryota > Metazoa > Arthropoda > Malacostraca > Decapoda > Penaeidae > Penaeus > Penaeus vannamei. The sequence continues at coordinate 141,998 of NW_020872350.1, read as the reverse complement.
TTGATAATGATAAAAGTATTGGTAATAATAAGTAACAAAAAGAATAATGGAAGACGTTAGTGGTAGTAGAAGTATTAAAACGCTTTATGATAAAGATACTAAAATGATAGTAAATATAAAGTAAGATATGTATATGTGTGTGTGTGTGTGTGTGTGTGTGTGTGTGTGTGTGTGTGTGTGGTGTGTGTGTGTGTGTGTGTGTGTGTGTGTGTGTGTGTGTGTGTGGTTGTGTGTGTGTATGTGTTGTGTGTTGTGTGTGATGTGTGTGTGTGGTGTGTGTGCGTGGTATGTGTGCGTGTGTGTGTATGTGTGTGTGTGTGTATGTGTATGGTATGTGTGTGTGTGTGTGTGTGTGTGTGTGTGTGTGTGTGTGTGTGTGTGTGTGTGTGTGTGTGTGTGTGTGTGTGTGTGTGTGTGTGTGTGTGTGTGTGGTGTGTGTGTGTGTGTGTGTGTGTGTGTGTGTGTGTGTGTGTGTGTGTGTGTGTGTGTGTGTGTGTGTGTGTGTGTGTGTGTGTGTGTGGTGTGTGTGTGTGTGTGTGTGTGTGTGTGTGTGTGTGTGTGTGTGTGTGTGTGTGTGTGTGTGTGTGTGTGTGTGTGTGTGTGTGTGGTGTGTGTGTGTGTGTGTGTGTGTGTGTGTGTGTGTGTGTGTGTGTGTGTGTGTGTGTGTGTGCGTGTGTGTGTAGAAAACAAATTACGAGAAACAACGCTTACCAGGAAGTTCAAATCCAAATAAACATCCAAACAATATCTGAATTTCGGATCTCCTTATGCCCTCAAACCGTATTCCTTTGTGCTTAACATAATAGAAGCCCGACGGGTAAGTCTATTCAGTCAAGATTTTTTATTTATTTATCTATTTATCTTTTTTTTTTTTTTTTTTTTTTTTTTTTTTTTTTTTTTTTTTTTTTTTTGAGAAGAAAGGGTGAAACTAAAAAGAAAATGGTATTCTACAAACAATAACAAGACAAAACCTACTATTTAGTTACGAGTAAAAAAAAATCAGTCAAGATTTTTTATTTATTATTATTTTCTTTTTTGAGAAGAAAGGGTGAAACTAAAAAGAAAATAGTATTCTACATACAACAACAAGACAAAACCTACTACTCAGTTACGAGTAATAAAAAAAGAAAAAAACGAAAAGAAAAAAAAATCCCCCTTAAAAAGAAAAAAAGAAAGAAAGAAAAAAACAGACGGTTTACCACAAACAACAATAACAGCATAAAACCCACATATAAAAGTATCTAAAAATTCCATAGCCAACAGCTGTCGTTCATGTTTATGTTAGGAAGGGTCGTATGGTGTAAACAAGGTATTTTCGTGGAGTTGTAAGTATGGAAAAGTAGGATATTTAAGTCAAAGGACAATTATGATAGCAACAAAAATCATAGTAAGGATACTAGTAATGGTGAGGATGATGATGATGATGATATGAAGATGATGATAAGGATGATGTTGATGGTGATGGTGATGGTAATGATGATGATGATAATGATGGTGATGATGATGATGATGATGATGATGAGGAGAGGAGGAGGAAGATAGTGGTGGTGATGATTATGATTATGAATACGATGATGTCGATGATGAGGAGGATAATAAAAAAAAAAAAAATGAAAATAATAACGCTAATAATAGTCACTAGACCAATAAACATGATAAACAGAAAGATGATTAAAGCATTGAAAAAATATTTCATTTAATTAATAAAAACTTGTAAAATCAACGGCAGAGTAATAATAAAGGATTATGTTAAATTATAAATATATATATATATATATATATATATATATATATAATATATATATATATAATATATGTATATATATATAATATATATATATATATATATATATAATACATAATTATATTGTACTAATTGTACAATATATAAGAATAGAATCAGCATTCCTATTTCATCATTTCATGTTCTCTATTTATTTACTTTTTTATTTGTTACTATTTATTTATCTATCTATTTATTTATGTATTTTGCTAAAGGAAAGTACATCGTGAAGTGCACAACATAGACACAACATAAATCTCAAAGGCATGTTATAGCATGTGTCGGGTGTACATGTCAAAATCTTGCCAATTTGAATGCCGTGCGTAGTCAGTGACAACATATAGATCTGATATTTGTTAACATAAAAAAATAAACTAGCATAAATGGACAACATATAAGCCAAACAAAGATTAACATAAACGGCCATTATACACATTAGGTATACACCAACATACACACCATACATAATAAACATAGGTGAGAGAGAGAGAGAGACAGAGACAAAGACAGACAGACAGACAGATAGACAGACAGACAGACAGACAAGCAGTCAGACAGACAAACAAACAGAGAAAGAGAGACAAGGACAGAGAAAAAAGATGAAGATAGAACAGGAGAGAAAACCAAACAAAACAAAACAAAACACACACAAGAGACTTAATATGCATTGTAATCAAATTAATTTCCCTCCCATGTTTTTCATCCTTCACGGTATGAGAAGGGAAGAACCACTTTGTTTCCCTCAGCACCGAAAACCCCTTCCGGATACGTGGCTGCACTATAACAAGGGGATAATCTGCCAACCCCTTTGTTGCTGACGGCGATGTGTGTGTGTATTCCCCCCTGAGTCCCCGTACTGTGGTATCTTTATTGTGCTCTTTGGTATTATTATTAACTTTGATTCTGACTTCATTGGGATTACTATTGTTGTTTCTGTAATTACTGGTATTGTTGGTGCTTCCCTACAACTGTTCATTAGGTCCCTGTTACTACTGCTATTATCACTACTACTTCTACTACTACTATTATTACAACAGCAACAACTACTACTATTACTACTACTACTACAGCAACTACTACTAGCTCTACTATAGTTTTTACTACCACCACTTCTACTACAACTACTACTACAACTACAACTTTTACTACTATCACTTCTACTACTATTACCATTACTAAAACCACAAGTACAACAGAGAAAACTAATAATAATAATGATGATGTTCTCCATTTTTTATAACTGTTTTATTACAACATTATTACTGTTGTGAATATGATGACAAATATGGTAACACGTAATGACACTAATATTGATAAAGTTATCAAAGTATTCATCATCGCCATCACAGATATATCCAAAGACGAACGAACAAAAAGAAAAAAAAAAAGAAAAAAATATATGTATACAATTAAAAAAATCTAAAAAGACAGAAAAAAAAAGATCCGAAATTCCCAAGTATAACAAATCTCCTTTTTTTTCCGTATTCTCATTCCTTATTCCGGCCTCGATGTTGCAAATCATTCCAAGATTCTATTATTTAAATTAGTGAAATAAGCGTGGGAAAATCTAATCCCCGGGGCCAGCTTTGACAATTTGTCCGCCGGTTCCGTTCCATACAAAGAGAAACTTTGTAATGCAAAATATCTTATTTGCATACCTTAGATAGAGGAGTGTAGGTGCAACGTTTGTGATTTTATGTGCGGTAGATTATCCCGAGGAGATAAGAGAGAGGAGAAAAAGGAGGGAGATAGAGAGAGAGAGAGAGAGAAGAGATAGAGAGATGGAGAGAGAGAGAGAGAGAGACGAGAGAGAGAGGATAAGAGAGAGAGAGAGATAGAGAGATAGATAGAGGAGAGAGAGACCTAACATGTATTACGCGTGTACATATAAATCATTCAATTATCTGTCAATAACAATGAAATAAAATCATAACATTTACATATCTATATACGTATTTATTTACATAACTCTTCCTCTCGAATATTAAAAGAATGCAAGGACTCAATAATCCATTGATAAATACATAGCACCAATTTAAAACATCTAGACATCAAACAACACACCCCACATCCAATTATCTATCAACCAATCATAAATTCACGGCTTAGGAACCTCATATCTATCAATCATCATAAACACATCACCCATCTAAATTCACGACTTGCAAACCTTGATAAAATCATAAATTCACGACTTGCGAATCAATGATATAAATCCATCACACATTTGTAAACTCATCAGACCTTGACAACCTGCGAACCTCACACCTATCACATTCCATGAATCAAACCTATCACGACCTGCGAACCTCACACTATCACCCATTCATAAATACGACCTCTTCACCATCATAATTCACGACAGCGAACCTCACATGACTTGCAAACCTCAAACTATACATTCATAGCGATTGTTCGACTTTAACCTCACACCTATCACCCATTCATAAATTCACGACCTCAATCCTCACACCTATCACCCATTACATTAAAATTCACGACCTGCGAACCTCACACCTATCACCCATTCATTAAATCATGACCTGCAAACCTCACACCTAATCACCCATTCATAAAATTCATGACCTGCACCTCACACCTATACCCATCATAAATTCACGACCTGCGAACCTCACACCTATCACCCATTCATAAATTCACGAAAATCATAATCATGACCGAACCTCACTTAACCCATTCATAATTCACGACTGCGAACCTCACACCTATCACCCATTCATAAATTCACGACCTGCAAACCTCACACCTATCACCCATTCATAAATTCACGACCTGCGAACCTCCACACCTATCACCATTCATAAAATTCACACCTGCAACCTCACACCTATCACCCATTCATAAATTCACGACCTGCGAACCTCACACCTATCCATTCATAAATTCACGGCGAAACCTCAAATATTTCAAAATTCACGACCCTGCGAACCTCACACCTATCACCCATTCACATGAACCTTCACACCTATCATTCATAAATTCACGACCTGCGAAACCTCACACCTATCACCCATTCATAAATTCACGACCTGCGAACCTCACACCTATCACCCATTCATAAATTTCATGACAGACCCGAAACCTCACACCTATATTCATAAATTCACGACCTGCGAGCGACCGCGACCTGACCATGAATTCAAGACTGCAAACCTTCTATCACCCATTCATAAATTTACGACTTGCAAACCTACATGAAGACCTTGCGAACCTCACATGAATAAACCATTCATAAATTCACGACTTGCAAACCTCACACCTATCACCCATTCATAAATTCACAGACCTGCGAAACTCACATAAATAAACATACAACCCACGTGTCGCGCCGTTCTTCCCTTCCCCAAATGAATAAGGAAAAAAGGTGTAATAACGTATAACACAGTATAACATTACCTTTTCCTCCCATTATGTCCAACGTTGCTTCGTGGAAAAGCAACTGAGATTCTTACTATGATTTTCTGGCTGCGTCGCGTGTGCTCTTAAAGTATGCTGTCGTTAGGATGTCGTTAGCATTTGATATCTTGATCGCCATTTTCATTTTTTAAAAATTTATTCAATTATTATTATCACTATTTTTCATTATCATAATCATCTTATCATCATCACCATCATTTTCATTATTATCATTACCCTTATTATTACTATTATCATTATTATTATTATCATCATATCAATTCATCATCATCATCATCATCATCATCATTATTATCATTATTAATTGTTATTATTATTATCATCATTATTGTTATTATCATTATCATTGTTATAATTGCTATTATTGTTATTATCATTGCCAATATTATTAATATCATTATAATTGTAATCTTCACTATCTCTTTACTATCAATACTGTTATGAAGAGTATCATTTTCATCATTACTATCACTTTACTATTATTACTGTTATTAACAGTATCATTATCAATATCACTTTCATGCATGAGCAACTTACTTCTTTTTGCAAGTATTGGCGTTTATTGTATTATTACAATTATCTACATAATCATTGTCATAAATATGTAGATGATTATGTGAAAATCATAGAGGAAGACACTACAAAAATTATAGTGGAAAAGGGAAAGATTGAGAATGAATATTTTTACAGTGCAAGAGATGTTATAAAATATACCTTTTTTATTTATTGCAATGGAGACTGTCGATCTTTCTTAACACCCCTCACATGAATTTTTACTGTGCTTTAAACGTCCCTCTAATAATGCATATAACCACCTTCCCTTCTGCTCTCATTAATCCATGTTCATCTGAATCATCTGCAGTGTGTTATACATACCAACAATACTGCTGTGTATACCCTACCTTCTCCTATACCCATTTCTCTAAACCTTTTTTTCACATCAATTAAATACAGAGCATTATACATCTCATCAATACCCACCTTCTGTGCCCAGTTTGCTAAAAGTAAACACAAATTATATACAGTGCATTATCCCTCCCATATTCTCTTATGCCAATTTCAAATAAAATATCTACAGAGCCAGTATAGGTCCCTCCAGTATTGCTGAATAAACCCACCTATTGCCCACTTCACTAAACGTATACGTAAGTTGTCTACATTGCATTTAAACGTCTCTCCAATGCTACTGTATTAACCCACCTTCTCTTATGCCAATCTTTCTGAAAATTCTCATATAAATTATCTACATTATCTACATTATAAATTATCTACATTATGAATTATCATATAAATTATCTACATTATCTACATTATAATTATCTAACATTATGAATTATCATATAAATTATCTACATTATTAGTCCTATCAACACCCATCTTCTCCTTTGCCCATTTTACTAAACTTATACATAAATCATCTACACTTTATTTCATTATACATCATAACCTCTCTTATACTAACCTTTTCTAAACCTTCCGCACATTATCCATACAGCTGTATATACCCACTTTCCCCTATTTTACTAAACGTATACATAAATCATCTACAGTTTATTTCATCTTACCTCCACTTTCTCTAATACCAACCTTTCTAAACCTTTTTGACATAAGGACTGTTTTTCTATACCCACTTTCCCTTATGCTAATTTTACTAAACATATATAAAAAATCATACATTCCTATACAGCTCCATATACCCCATCTTCTCTAATGCCAACCTTTCTAAACCTTCCTCACATAAATACTACTGTCTATACCACTTCCCCCTATGCCCATTTGACTAAACATATATAAAAAAAAAAAATTATACGTCCGCCCTGAAAAGCTGCATATACTCTATCTTCTTAAATGATAACTTTCTAAACCTTCCTCACATAAATACTACTTTCTATACCCACTTTCCCCCTATGCCCATTTTACTAAACATATATAAAAATCATACGTCCCTATACAGCTCCATATACCCCATCTTCTCTAATACTAACCTTTCTAAACCTTCCTCACTAAATACTTCTTTCTATACCCACTTTCCCCTATGCCCATTGACTAAACATAATATAAAAATTATACGTCCGTCCTGAAAAGCTGCATATACTCTATCTTCTCTAATGCTAACTTTCTAAACCTTCCTCACATAAATACTACTGTCTATACCCACTTTCCCCCTATGCCCATTTTACTAAACAAACTAAACATCATACGTCCCTCCTGATCAGCTGTTTATAACCCGCCTTTTCTAATACCAACCTTTCTAAACCTTCCTCACATAATAATACTGCTGTCTATATACTTTCCACCTATGCCCATTTTACTAAACATTCATAAAAATCATACGTCCCTCCTTGACAGCGTGTATATACCCACACTTTAATACCAACATTTCTAAAGCTTCCTCATCATATAATAATACTGCTGTCTATATACCCACTTTTCCCCTATGTCCATTTTACCTAAACA
>NW_020872350.1:91570-131485 GCF_003789085.1 Penaeus vannamei | reverse complement strand
TTTATCAAACACGAACACTGGAACATATCTAAAGCCTTGAATACCGTATCTGTAGCATTATCAGAAATTGTCAATATAAAAAACCAATTGGCATCGGCAAAAGCCATTTGTATTAACATGAACGTGTTCAATCAATATAACAACTTGAACGAAGACGGTATCAATAAAGACAACGATAATAATGACGAGGACGATGATAATAACCACGCTAAGAAATCAACTAAAGAAGAATCTTTTATTCCTTCATTGCGGAAACTATGTCCGTCACCTTTACAAATATTTGTGTAAAGCTGGAGAAGAAGTTTACAGAGGGTGAGACTACCGCCATCGGATCGAGCGCGAAGCGTCACGCAATAAATTTTTTATTACAAAAGCAAAACTAGCAGCAATCCAAAGCTCTAGACCGGATATAGCCTCTCTCTTTCTTCTAGATTCTGATGATCAAAGAATGATAAATCAGTTTATCAAAGTCCTCGGGGTAGCTTTAAACGGTATCCCCCCTTCGCAGTTAATGAATCCAAATATTGTTCAACGTTGGAATAATAATAATAATAATAATTCTCATCCTACTACTTGCCGTCCTTTTGCGCTACTCGACTCGCAAAATAAAAAATATGCATCGAAAAGAGTTCCGTATATTCCTGTGGTGGCGAGAAATCTATCGCTTCCGTGCAACGACAATACCAAAACGACAAGTAATGACAACGTAAAGCAACATCCAAACATTTCGACATTGTCTTCAAATAGGACATATTCCAAAATACTTCAGGCCCATGCAAAGCATTCGTATTTAAATTTTAATGTTGCGAATCTCGTTAGCCTCTTTTCTAACTCGGACTTTTCTACCAACTCGGTCGGCGAGGACGCCGCTCTGTTTCACGGACTCGAAAATTCGCCATCGTCCTCTTCTTCCTCCGGTAATACGCCGACGGCGACGGCGACAACAGAAAATAACGTCGTGTCATCGTCGTCAAACAAAGAAGCGAACAGAGATGATGATAATGTTAGGAAAGCGCTGGGACGCGATACGGTAATGGAGAGTGCAGTTAATGAATTAAAACCTTCCACACAAAAGAAATACGAGAATCTGAGAATAGCCAAAAGCGAAATCGAGAAAGCTTTAGATACGATGGAGACCATGATACAAAATGCTCAGAGAGACGAGATCGTAACCGGTATACAAAGAAAACGCTTTCGAAGACTCTTATAGATGAGTTTTCTCAACTGGCTTCATATAAAGAAAATGCTCGTACCAACCTAACGAGTATCGCGACCAACATTGAGCAATACACACTTCCCTCGACAAACATTACTACTAAAATAGATTTTATAAATAGCGGTGAGAATAGTGATTTAAGTAATACGATCCTCTCCGCTCTTGATAAAATAAGAAGCGAAGCTATCGGATCCAATAAACAACAAGTCAATATTGAAGCAGTGAGAGTAGCTCTGACCAAACCAAAATTCGAATCCCGCTCCTTATTTGTAATAATGCTTTCATAGATGAATTTAAACAAATGATGGAGGTTATATCGATATTTTTAAGAAATTACCTTTGTTGGAAAAGGAGATCTCTACATCTTTAGATCGCGCCAAAAACGACTCCAACGTACAACGATCACGAGATACCCTATCAGACATTGAAAATGCAAAGGCCGATCGTGATGCTAAAGTTGATGTTGAAAATAAAGAGATGACAAAGATTGTTCACATGGCGATAGCCAACGATAATAAGATAACGGAAATTAACAATTTTATTCATAATTTGAAAGAAGAACTCGACAAACACAAAGATAATCAGTCTGGCGACAATACCTACCTTGAGGACAGTGATATTATCAATATTGATAATTTGATTAATACTCGAGATAAACCGTTATTGGATTCTATATTAGAATTTGTTAAAAACAATAAAGGCGTCGACAGTGAAGACGATAAAAGCATCGAGGATAAGGTGTCGAACATTATTCATCAGCATCCTGTTTATAAGAAAAACTATGGTAACGTACAAGATAACAACGACGACGATGATGATGAGGAGGAGGATACTAGCGATGAAGAGGGAAATGCGGATAGGGAAAAAACACACCGTCGAAGCAAAAAGCTTTCATAAACGATCGGAAAGAATAAATTACTTATCGGAAACCATTAAGATCTTGAACAGGATAATCGAGATAATAATCACTAGAAATGAAGAATTGACTGAAATTAAAAATAAAAGGGAGAATACAATTATCGAGATAAATAACAAGTCGGAATATTTCATAAACACTCTATCCGAAAAGTTAAAGTCAAATATACAAGAATTCGATAAAACGATCGAGATGAATAAAGGTATCATTAGTGACCTTAAGTTTAAATTAAATCAAGATCAGGAAGAACTAGAAGATATAAAACATCGGATCTCTACTACCTTTGACAAAGCGGCCGCCTTTCGCGATATCGGAGAAGGTCCGAGGATGAGCATGACAGAAGAAAAGAAGAAAAAAACATCAAAGCCACAACAGGACCGTGATAAACCACGCGTCGTTGACAGTTCATCATCATCAACAGCATTCACGAGCACCTTGCCCTTTAATTGCTTTTTGAGCCCTCTCCACCAAACCATCTCGTTGACGGAGGATTTCTTTTCGAGTGGTGGTGGAGGATCGCCCATTTCCAGCCAAGCTGCGATTAGACCCGATCTACAACTCTTGGCAATAACGGACATGGCAGATACAATCTTAAAAGCGCAGGGTACGCAGGATGCTAAAAATACCATGTCGACCGTCATACCGGGTCTGTGTGAAAGATGCGCCATGATCCTCTTTAATATCCACGCCGACTCACGAGTCTGAGCACTCCTTCGTCTTCAACACGGAACGATCCCACAAAGAGCTGACGGCTCTTTACGCTGCCGCTCTCGTGGACGAAAGCAGGGCAGACGACAGCGGGTTGGCGGGTGGCGATGGCAACGTTGCTTCGTCGGTACTCACTCTGCTCGAGAGTAACAATAGCATAATAAAAAAGATTGCTTTCAAGTTCAGGCAGAGAGTAGCCGCTTTTACCAACATTTCGTCTCTATTGGGATTGAACGACAGTATTAATAAAGGTTGTAATATTATTAATCCGGGTACCATTCTGGTGCCGAGCTCCGAACTCTTCAACTGCCCGGGTCTCGCCAACGATAAATTCCGCTCGGTCGTCAATAGGTGTCACGATCCCTTGTCGCACGCCTTGAAAGCGAGTCATTCCATCGTTCATATACGCTCGCCTCGATATCGCCAAACGCCGAGAAACTCTATTTCGTCTCTAAAGACGAAAGGCGATATTTCAATTCGATCGTCAATGCGATTCTGATGAACATGGGCTCCTTGGCCACCTCTCTATTGAACACGTCGTGCGATCAAACCTTGGTTGACTTATCCAAGCCGAGTGGTTTGCCAATCTTTGTTGGAAGAGGAGGAAAAAGAACTCCAATTAAATTAGATAAAGAACCTGACAATAACAATGATAATAATAAAAAACTGGACTTGAAAACCACCATGATGGTAGCTCACGGGTGTAATCTTCACCGTAACAAGGACGAGCATTTTACTTATTCAAAATTATCGAGCCTCAATAATGTATCCAATCTGGACTGTGATATTCATCTGGCTACTAGTACCGTTTCAAATATGTTGATCGGGTTACTGCGATCCGTTATAGGTGATACTCACCCCATCTCACCCACGATTAATAGAGCTATAACACTGAGCGCGCCATTTCTATTCTAGCGGCCGACAAGTCATCACTCGTTGCCCAGAGATCTTATCCTCAAAATCCTCTGAGACATTATAGGAATGTGTGTCGCCTGGTAGACAGGGCCATCTCTGGTTATGGGGTGAACGACGCCACCGCCGACTCTTACGACGACGAGAGCGGCGGCGGCGGCGGTGGTACATGCAACCCTCTTGGTGTATTCATAGCCCCTCTGGCTTATCGAAAAAAGTACTTCATAAATGGAAAAGAAAAGAACCTTTCCCTAACTGATACTCTATGCCGCCACATGCCCTTTATGAAATCGCTGCGCCGTATAATAGATGGTAACAAAAAAAGAATTCCCTATAATCTGGCCGAAGATCCAGAGATAATGAGAAGGATAGATGACATTACATCTGAAAAAAACAAAATTTTCGGTAAGGTTCATCATGAAGAATTGCTCGATGCTCTAGCCCACCTTGAGGAGAAGAGGCACTTGGAACGAATTCGAGAATATCGACCGTCGGTCTACGATATTTTACTGAATAAAAGAACGTACGAGTCGAATAAGGGCGTCCTGGCATCCAATCTCGCTCTCGATACCATGATGGATAATTTTGTCGACGTGTGTTCGTTATTTTCGGTGCACAATAAATTCACGAATATGGTATTGACCAAACCGGAGAGAATACTAGACGTGGAACGAATCTTTAGAGAGACGACGACCCTGCTATCGCAACACCGCACTAGCCGCATGAAGAAAAAGAACGATGACAACGCCATCGACTCGGCGGCTCCGGCGCTGAGATCTATATTCGATTCGCTTTACAAAAATCTCGCTCTAATATCACCCGACAACAACAACAATAACAGAAACTCTAAAAGGTCTTTGGTGTCGGACGTTAGACAACTGGCTCTTAATCTTAACGAAAAGATACTATCGAAAAATATCGAGTCGATAGAGGAAGCCATAAACGCAAAACTGTTAAAGGAACTCGTCAGCGACGTGAAACTCGCCTACAACGTAACCAATGCGATCGACTCCTCGTCGAATCTCAAGAGTCTAGGAAATGTGCTGAGGAAAGGCTTCATCGATGCTTCCGTATCGGAAGACATGGAAATATTCAAACGGTCTAGCATCCTATCCAGATATATGCTATTGGACGAACGGTGTCAACTCTTTCCCATTTCGGCCGAAACGAAAGAGCTCCTTCTGGAAGGGTCGTCGCAGGCCGCAACGGCCAGGGCCATCCTGTCGAGAGCAACCAACTACTGACGGACGCGGTCATGTACAACACGAGAGACACTCCCGTCGAAAAGGCCGTTGACAGAGTTCTTTTACTCCCGTATCTGGTCAAGCAGGGAAGAGATTTCGACGACGTTGATAGGACGCTCCCGGTGGCGATCACCAACTGTAGCAGTCTCATGTTGAGTCTGTTGGATTCGCAGTCGATGAGTAGATCGCCCTTCTTGGGCGGACTCATGGGACACGTTACGGATACGACGAGCGTCTTTAAGAATATTGAACGCTTCGAGCGACTATCCGGGCGTCTGGGAGACGTCGCTTCGATGCTACATCACCAGAATTGCAATTGTCCCTTTAAGTTTCACCACTGTTCGGATAACGGAAGAGGAAAATCTCATGCCGTCGTTTATCCACTTTGAAGACGAAATTGACAAATGCGAAATCTCAAAGACGCCTTATCAAGTTCACGTTCTAATGGCCATCAAAAATTACGTAGCCAATATTTCGAGAATCGACCCTTCCGTCGGGGGTCGGTCATACGTCGTCTCAGAGAATGGAGTGACATGGGCGCGGGCACGCTACATCGGTTCCTTTATCGCCGACCGAAAGACGGTGCAGGATTCGCCTTTTAGAGTAGCGGGATCTAATCTCGACGTCATCGTGCGACCGGCAGCGGCCAGAGGTATACTAGGAATGCTAAAGTGTCATCGACAACACTTTTGTACGACCGATCTCAAACTAACTACGGCATGTGAACAATTTTCGAGTCTTAGAAACGATGACAATAAGGACGATGAAACTTGTAACCATGGTAATAATAATAGTGGTATTAGCACACTAATACAAAACGCTCTACCTCCCAACATCTATATCCAAAAGTCTCGGATGAATAGCGCGCTTCTTGTTTTTAGCAATATTTTAACCAATTTTGCTCAAATGCTTTCCAATGAAATATTGAATGATTTGATTAAAACTAAACCTTATTCTATTAGTAGGCCCGCCGCTAACAACGTTCTCTATAAACCCCCCCCCAAGTCAGCCACGCGAGCGGCGGGGTGAACGATACGTTGAAGGTCTTATCGTCATCTACAATTTTTGCTTCTACCGCTTCGAAAAATACTGTAACTACAGCTATAAAGCAGTCCATATGTAACAGTCTTCAAAGTCATATACTGAATCCCGATGTCTCGATGGTACCGTATAGAGATGCGGGATCGTTTGCTGCATCGTTTGAGTTTCTAATGAATAATAATAAACAATAATAATAACAAACACAAAGATGATGATACTATAAAAGAAAATAAGACTGAAGAGAGAGAGACAAAAAATAAAATTACAAAAATGTTCAACACCGTATTTGCGGCAATCGCCGACGGTGTTGATAGAGAAACCTTTGCCCAAATTGTTTCGTCTCTAGAACAAAGACTGGCAAACGTCGAGGCTCCTCATTTGTCGGACATGAACGTGGATAACGCAGCCGACAACGGTAGACCTTCCGCCTGCGAGAATCGGTCGTTCGGTTCGCAAATACGGAACGAGATCTCTAGAATGGTCAGCTTTCTGAGAGTCTTGCAGAATAACGTCATACCCATCTTGAAACAAGACGCGATGGCCAAAAGATTAAGCTATACTTTTCTCATAGCTACGCAATCAAAATTGGATAATTTATCTAAAGTACGCGCTAAGCAATTCAGGATCTACCGATCTCACTCACTCACGCCGATAACGCCTACCGTCCACATCGAAGACACTTTACTGTACAATAAGGTTCATCCACTCTTAGTGTTAGCATTTCCCTCAAACTGCGCGGCTCTCTTGCAGCAAGAACAGATCAATGGAGAATTGGCCATAGAAATGAGAAGACCACTGACCGTATTTTTGAATCACCAAAATACAAAACCCATGGCCGATTTAGCGCGCGTCGTTCTCGGAGCAGGCGGTGGCAACAGTGGATTCGTAGGATTAGCCACACACATTCTTCACGAGAATACCCTCGTTACAAACACGCCGTTACCGATACGTGTAACGATCACAGGATGTACGAGATTGGTCAAGATAAAAAACCGGTATTGACCGTCGATCCGTTTAGTGCCGGAAGATTATAATTCGACGTGATGTCATTTTTGGAGACGTAAATAAAAAAGGAAAAAAGGGAAGGAATCGTACCCAATTACTTGCAAGTGAGCTGTCCCACTCAGCATTCGGGTGTCGTGACTAACACGGGTATAGACGACAGTCGGGTGACGGTGGTGGTATTTTCCCGTTGACTCTGAGGGACGGTCGACATATAAATCTAAAACCGATAAGACCTGCGGTTCTTGTATCAGACGCCTCGACGAATATCCTCAAAACGCTGGCGAGAGCCAACGCATCCCTAGATGATATATCTACTACGGTCGGCTTGCTACCAGAGCTCTTGACTGCCATAGCACTATTTTTCAATAAAAATGTTTCAGAAATTATATCAGATATGGTATCGAAATCATCGTCGGCGTACACGATTGATCCAGCGACCGGAGACGTTACGGTTGACGGCGGTCGGCTACCCGTTCTCAACAATACCCAACACGACAGCCGAAACCACCACCACCGCCGCCACTACTAATAGCAGTGGCGATAGGATACGGGGACCGGCCCCATGGCAAGATATGGCCAAGATCCACGTTCGGAATATTCTAAATCAATTGATAAGCAATCCGCTGTCCCACATTATGGTTCAGGGTGATCCTATAGGAAATGTCGGCATAGAGACGGTCGAGAGAAAAATGAAAATGGATGTTATCGACCGACAGTCGACGACTACTACCGATGATGGCAAATCGACATCCATTTTACCTACCGATATTCGTGACCAAGACGTCATTAAACACTGAAAAGGACTCGGCGATAACGCAGTTTAACCAAAGCATGGGCGAGATAAAAAGACTTCAAGATATCGTTATCGCCAAAGCATCGGCTCTGAAAGAGGAACTCGAACATAGCAACTCTTTGCCGGACAGTATAAGCGATGAAAAAACTAAAGCTATTGTATTTGTTTTGAAAGCAATCAGTCGAGCTCAACATGTTATAAAGGACGAAATTGCCAATTATTATGCTACTAACGATATCGTTTCGTCGATCGAAAATACCATGACGAGATATAGAGACGAAAACGTTGGATTCTTACGAATGATTGATGAAGCCGATGAATTCGACATGAGTAATTATAGGATAGAAAACGTACTAGATATTATACGTCCGGTTAAAAACAATACACTCCTCTCTACATCGGGTGGTAAAACCAAGAACACAACATGATAATCGGTGGCGATTCTCTGATGACATCCTCCCTGAACCAGATAGTCAACAGAATAGGAAAACGGATGGATTGTCGTCAAGTTTCGCGAATCTATACGAAGCCTTCATTAACAATCATACTGTCAGAGAAGCCATTATGGATAAACTACCCCGTTATAATAAAAAGAGGAATAATAATCAAAGGCAATACCAATATAATCGTTTAATTGCCGAAAATATTCTCATCGAAAATAAACAAATATTCCAGACGGTTATAAATGTACTGAATGCCTCATCCGAAAGATTCATAAATAACACTGCTAATGAACAACCTAGACCGTCGACTGCCGATGTATCGTCTCAAGCAGAATCGTTTAATCAACTTTATACAAGAAATATAGTATGATGAATAATAATTTTTTTTAATATATGTTATAATTAAGTAAATAAACAAATATAACAAAACTTGTGTAGCGATTCGATACACATATGTGACCGCCACCTTCCATCGTATCACAAAAACAGTATTTGATTAATTGATATAGAAACAATAAATATTTAATTAAAATATTCCCTAGTTTTTATTTTCCTTTTTATTGCATTTGCAATATAAGAAGAAAAGAAAATGGAAAAATTTTTATCAGATTCTATCCAAGGGGTCGACGTGTTATCGTCGTTTAAGATTAAAACGGAGAAACGAGGGGGNCTCCTCTCCTCCTCCTCTCCCTCCTTCCCTCCTTCCCTCCCCTTCTCCCTCTTCCTCTAAAAACCTCCTTCCTTACCCTCTTCTCCCCTCTCCCCCCTCCTCCTCTCCTTCCCGCCCCTCTCTCCCCTCCTCCTCCTCTCCCTACGAGAATTGTTCGACCAAGACTCCATTAACACTAAAACACTCGCAGTAACGCAGTTTTAACAAAGCATGGGCGAGATAAAAAGACTTCAAGATATCGTTATCGCCAAAGCATCGGCTCTGAAAGAGGAACTCGAACATAGCAACTCTTTGCCGGACAGTATAAGCGATGAAAAAACTAAAGCTATTGTATTTGTTTTGAAAGCAATCAGTCGAGCTCAACATTATAAAGGACGAAATTGCCAATTATTATGCTACTAACGATATCGTTTCGTCGATCGAAAATACCATGACGAGATATAGAGACGAAAACGTTGGATTCTTACGAATGATTGATGAAGCCGATGAATTCGACATGAGTAATTATAGGATAGAAAACGTACTAGATATTATACGTCCGGTTAAAAACAATACACTCCTCTCTACATCGGGTGGTAAAACCAACCAAGAACACAACATGATAATCGGTAGTGGCGATTCTCTGATGACATCCTCCCTCGTGAACCAGATAAGTCAACAGAATAGGAAAACGGATGGATTGTCGTCAAGTTTCGCGAATCTATACGAAGCCTTCATTAACAATCATACTGTCAGAGAAGCCATTATGGATAAACTATACCCCGTTTATAATAAAAAGAGGAATAATAATCAAAGGCAATACCAATATAATCGTTTAATTGCCGAAAATATTCTCATCGAAAATAAACAAATATTCCAGACGGTTATAAATGTACTGAATGCCTCATCCGAAAGATTCATAAATAACACTGCTAATGAACAACCTAGACCGTCGACTGCCGATGTATCGTCTCAAGCAGAATCGTTTAATCAACTTATACAAGAAATATAGTATGATGAATAATAATTTTTTTTAATATATGTTATAATTAAGTAAATAAACAAATATAACAAAACTTGTGTAGCGATTCGATACACATATGTGACCCGCCACCTTCCATCGTATCACAAAAACAGTATTTGATTAATTGATATAGAAACAATAAATATTTAATTAAAATATTCCCTAGTTTTTATTTTCCTTTTTATTGCATTTGCAATATAAGAAGAAAAGAAAATGGAAAAATTTTATCAGATTCTATCCAAGGGGTCGACGTGTTATCGTCGTTTAAGATTAAAACGGAGAGAAACGAGGGAAAAAACTCGCTGTCTTGAGAGATTATACAAAAACTATTCCCGGTGTATCGTCGGAATTGTTTTTGGTGAGAGGTGGCGGTCCATCTTCCAGAGAGAGAATGGTCCTTTCGAAGGATGTGTTAGACGTTCTCAGGGATTACACCAACAGTGTATCGACCGTAGCACCGCTTTCTTGGCAAGTTTTCAATGATCCTACGTTACACACGTACCTCGTAGATAAATTAAAAGAATGTGATTTATTAAAAAAAATATTTTTCAAACGATCCTTTGGAATAGGTGAGCTAGTATCTTTTAAATATAGAGGAGGGGTTCCTCAAAATATTATATTTCCCATCGGTTCTAGTACGGTCAACTGGTTATGCTGCATCAAAAGTTCAAGAAGAATGGGAGATGTTCTCATGAAGAGACCGACAGAAACACGTGATGCTAATTATAGTAGAAATTTGCGTTTAGTGGAAAAACAACTCGCTAGGAATAAGAATAAAAAAATGAAGAAGATATGAAACGACTTCGCTTTTGGCGTTACTTTTATTTCATCGAGGATGCAACCGAAAGAACAGGGATGATGCATCACAACCCCTTTGCCATGTCTCATATATCTTTTGATATAAATATGATAAATACTTTGCCAAATATCGAACATGATTTTTCTCTGGCGTTTACGGGAGATTGTTTTTCGAGGAGAGTATTATTCTATCCGATATCGTATGCGGAGGAAGAACGTCAAATTATTTTCATCTCTTACAAGCTGTTTTAAAATACAGGTTCAACAATAATACTGATCCGCACTACCACCACCACCATCATCATCACGACGACAACGATGAGAATGAAAATTGGACAGACGTACGGAAACAGATTCTCGCCAAGAGTGGTTATAGACTTCGATCCGCTGATAATGATGTTATTACTATAGATGACGCCTTGGAGAGATTAAAACATGTAATAAAAACATCAAACGATATTCATGTTGATAAAAAAAACGTCGTCATGGAATTCACATCTAACGTATTACATTTTTCCCACAGAGAAATCCTAAACAATATAACAACATCGCCTCTCGCTCTAAAAGAGCAAGTTGAGGAACTTCTTTTGATAATAGCTAGTAAACAAGAATGGATATTATTGTATAGTATACTTCAACAGATTCAGTTCAATATACTCCATTTTATAGGCTATCAGGCGCATCGAATATTAATTTTTAAGATGTTTGTACCAGTATTAATCGCCGTGATGTTTACCAACGGTAGCCTGTCCCAAACAGTAGCTCACGCAGCGTCAATCTGAACTTGAGCAAAAGACAAGCGGGACAATTTACGATGTCAAAAATTCTTGATCGCTCTACGATCAATCTCACCGGTGTGGCTCGACACTTTTCTCGATTCGACCGAAGCGATCCAGAAGGGTTTGTATCGTCTACAATGTCCGTGCCACTCGTGACGGATATTGCTAATGTGGTAGGTGAAACATTAACGGAGGATATGGAGAAAAAAAATTTTTCCAAAATGTTGGTATGACTCTTGTAAATTCTAAGATTCTTTTGAGCAATAGGAAAAAACCGCCCAATAAGAGAAAATGCAAAAACAGTGAAAGTGGTAACAAGATGAAAAAACAAAAGTTGTTAAATCAACAAGATAGTGACACACTAACACTAAATGAAGAAAGAGGAGAAGAAATAAATAATAATAATAATAATGATAATAACACAGCCGACGATTACGATCCAGAAGAAGGTTGTTCTCACTGGAGTGAAAGCGAGCGAGTAAAAAGACAAGATAAATTAAAAAGACAAAGACAAATCTATTATTCAAGATGAAATGATGATGCTAATAATAATGTATATTGATAATAATAATAATAATAATAATACAGCCGACGATTACGATCCAGGAGAAGGTTGTTCTCACTGGAGTGAAAGCGAGCGAGTAAAAAGACAAGATAAATTAAAAAGACAAGACAAATCTATTATTCAAGATGAAAATGATGATGCTAATAATAATAATGAAAACTTGTATATTGATGATAATAATAATGAAAGCGCTACACATCAAGACATATTATCTCACCTATTACTGTCCAGTGAACAAGAAGGTGTCAACCGATATGATGGCAACAAGAAAAAAAGGAAGAAAATGAACAAGAAAGATGATAATGATAATACTTTATCACCTGTTTTAATTATAAGGGTATAATAAACTTGATCGAACAATGTTTTGGTATGAAGCCAGAAACAATTTTTAAATCTATTCATGCAAATACTCGCCATCATTTAGGTGAACACAACGACGACGGCGGCAGGGGCCGGGGCCGCTGCAACACAAACCCAAGCAGTAGTGGTGATAGTAATAGCGGTAATTGGGACAATGAATCGCCTATAGATAGTGACCGAAAGGATGTTAATAAACGATTTCTAGAACTTATAATAGATCCGCCTCTTTCTTCTTTTAATGCAAAACAGATAATTTCTACAGAACATTGTCTCCATAACGAATACCTGTTAAACACCTTACAATCAAATCCTCTATTCAGGGCTATAGAGGGTACAAATGACCCCCTAGAACGCATGATTGTGTTGTGGAATATAGGCAAGTATATAAATATGGTTATTGCGGGTCTCTCATTACCGTTGACTTGGCTTCATTGATAGATCAGAGAAAGGGTGCTAGAAAAGCTCTCAGAAGAGGTACCGTCATGAAGCAGAATGAATTTAATTACAGAGAAGCCGGAAATGCACCGGGAGAAATGCGCGATATGATCGTACCACATTGTATATCCAAACTAACGTGTATTACGGGAAAAAATTATAAAAATCAAAATTGTCATCATTTTTTCTGTCGATCCCTTAGAGTCTTGACTTTCGATCCTGATAAAGCAACCGAGATTTTTATTGATAAGGCTTCACAAAATACATTACTTAGATTAAGAGATTTTTGTCGTAAGAAAGGGAACGCATCAATGCTAGACTGGAACGAGAATGTGTTTATACCAATAGCCAATGGAGATGGATGGGTGTCCAAAGATATCAACGAGGATAAAGTAGAGGAAAATGTAAGACGACCCAAAGATTTTTCGTGGTTATTAAAAAAAATCGTAATCGAAAAAAAATTATTGACATCTACTAATAATTTATCAACAACCGAGATTGAAAACGAATCCAACAAAATGAGGCCATTGGGATATTATAGGGAACCCTATTTCACCGATACCGAAAACGTTGTTGCTGCTGCTACCACTACTGCTAATACTACTACCGCCAGTGCCGTCGTATCCTCTTCCTCCTCTACCAACGAAGAACAAGTTGGTACACTAGAGAAATACGAGGAGCAACAAATTGACATACGAAAAAAAAATCACGATAGAGTATCATCGTCATCGACAGTGATGATGACACCATTTGTTAATAATAAAAACTCTAATAATAATAATAATATGCTTGAACGTGCACTTGATGAAGCAAATATACAATCAGACTTTATAATTATCAACGACAATAATGACGACAACGATATTATAAGATCTTCCATGATAAATCATAATGATAATGGTAATAGTAATAGTAGTAGTAGTAACATTCTTGATGAAGTATTAAACTCCACCACTATCATAACATTTCCAAGCCCAGATACCAGCGACAAGTCTTCTCCAAGTCCACATACATTTCAAGAAGATTATTCATCATCATCATCCCTCATCATGTCACCAACAATGTCTAATTGTGGAGACAATCTTTCCACCACTAATACTATTACCCCTATCGCTGCTACTACTACTACTAGTACTGCCACCACCGGCGCCACCAAATTTATGGACATAATGATACCAAGTGGAAAATAAAAAAAAATCTAAATCAATAAGTGAATTTTATTTATCTTACAAAATATTGATTATGATAACCTTATTGTTGCTTGCTGCCTCTGCTTGCTTCCGCTTAATGCTGCTATTATCTTACAAAATATTGATTATGATAACCTTGTTGTTGCTTCTGCTTCTACTGCTCTGCTTGCTTCCGCTGATGCTAAATCTATATTATTGCACACTTGATCATCATATTTTTCCTTTGCTTCTGCTTTTAATGCTGCTATTATCTTACAAAATATTGATTATGATAACTTTGTTGTTGCTTCTGCTGCCTCTGCTTCCGCTGCTGCCAAGTCTATATATTGCACACTTGATCATCATATTTTTCCTTTGCTTCTGCTTTTAATGCTGCTATTACTGCTGATATATCTGGTGCACCTTTTGTTTCTTCTACTGTTGCATCTTTACTATTCTTTTCCTTTTTATTTACATCATCATCTATACCTGTCTCTATGTCTGAATCTTCTGTTTCTACTATTGGTGCTGTTGTTGCTGTTTCTTCTTCTACAGCTGCTGATGCTGCCGTTGCAGCATCTTTAAAACCCTTTCTCTTAATTCATTTAACATTTGTTCCCTTTTCTCATATTCTTCTTTTTGTTCTCTTGGATTATCATTAATCCAGTTGAGTACTTCTTCAATTTTCTTTTCATATTCATGTTTGTTGGGCAACCCATCCGTCATATATCGCTTTAATTGAAAGCAGGTGTGTTCCAAATGATTTTTAGCTTCAATGTTTTCTTTTGATTTATTATCATTATCTTTATTCATCACGGCATCCCGAATCATTTGATCGATATCTTCCTTAGAAATACGGTTATCGTTCTTGATCACTATATTTTTTTCAACACCACTACTACTTTCAACAGCTTTGACGCTCAGAATTCCATTAGCGTCAACGTCAAAAGGTTACGTTGATAATGGGCTGACCCCTCCTTCAGGTATTCCCTCCAATTCAAATGTACCCAATTTATTATTATGCTTTGTTTCGGTGCGTTCACCTTCAAATACGCTAATCTGTACACTCGTTTGATTGTCGCTATATGTCGTAAAATCTTTCGTGATGGTTGTGGGTATTGTAGTGTTTCTATTCAGTAACACTGTCATTAAGCCACCGGCCGTCTCAATACCCAACGAGAGCGGGATCACATCCAGAAGAAGAATATCGTCAAGTTCCTTTGAATCGTTACCAGACAGAATGGCAGCCTGTACGGCTGCCCCATACGCTACGGCCTCGTCCGGATTAATAGACTTGTTCAACTCCTTTTGATAAAAATAATCGCTCAAAAGTTTTTGTACTTTTGGTATACGGGTAGACCCTCCGACCAATATGATATCATCTATAGAACTCCTTTCCATACGCGCATCATTTAGAGCCTTTTCTACAAGTTCCAAAGTACTCTGAAATAGACCGGTGCACAATTCATCAAATCTAGCACGGGTTATACATACCGTAACATCAGTACCGTCGGCGAGAGATTCAACGTTATCTCAGCTTGGGTAGACGATGATAATGTCTTTTTTGCTTGCTCGCAAGCAGTTTTTAAACGTCTCATTGCTCGGACGTTTGAGGCTATATTCTTTTTATATTTTCTCATAATTTCATCCATCATATATTTGACCATTATATCGTCAAGGTCTTCACCTCCCAAATGAGTATTTCCAGCTGTGGCTTTCACTTCGAACAGTCCATTGTCCACAGTCAATACCGACACGTCAAATGTGCCACCACCAAAATCGTACACCAGTATATTTTTTTCTCCATTTACCTTTTCTTTATCAAGAAAATTCACCCAATTGCTGCCGCCGTCGGTTCATTAATAATTCGTTCAACCTTAAAACCTGCAATGGTTCCTGCATCTTTAGTCGCTTGTCGCTGAGAATCATTAAAATAGGCTGGAACAGTAATAACCGCTCTCGTTACCTTGGTTCCCAAGTACGCTTCGGCTGTTTCTTTCATTTTTGACAAGACCATCGATGAGATCTCTTCGGGGTAATAAGATTTTGCTTCATTTTATACATAATATTGACTCTTGGTCTACTATTATCACCGGCAGTAATTTTAAAAGGCCAATTGTTCCTTTCTTTCCTTACAACGGGATCGTTATATTTCAATCCCAATATGCGCTTTATATCACATACGGTATTAGTGGGATTTATTCCAGCCTGATTTTTGGCTGCTTCCCCGATCAACCTTTCGCTGTCATTAAAGGCCACGTAAGACGGTGTGGTCCGATTTCCCTGATCATTGGCAATAATCTCTACCTTTCCATCTCGAAAAATAGCAACGCACGAATAAGTTGTACCGAGATCAATCCCGATAATAGGAGATGATGATTGTTTTTGCTGAGCCATATTTGTCTTCTGTAATGTTCTTGCAAGTAGACTGTTAATATTTTAATGATGTTATATTTAATACCCGCTCCTTTTTACATTTCTATTATAATATACCTATATAATTATTATCTCTAACTGAAAAGTTTATATTAACAAAAATAAACAAATCCTGTTTATATAACATGTGGGGGTATTTGGTATGAAAAAGAAGATAGATGTTTCATCAATAGTATAGTGTTGTCTAAAAAAAAAATGTCGACCAACACTAATAATAATAATACAGATACTGCTGCTGATACTACTACTAATAATAACAACAACAGTGGAAAATTCGTGAATGCCTTTTTAGATTTACATAATCTCTTGTCAGAAGAAAGTAGTCACAGTAGTAGTAGTACTAATAACAATGACTGGAAATATGATTTTGAAAAATCCATATATAATGATTTACGCGCACTCGATGCATCCATGTTATTTACGAATCTCTTAAATTTTTGAAGGATGATGATAAGATTGATATAAAGAAAGAAATTGACAATCCGAGTACAAACTATGGTAATATTGATATTGATACTCTTTTCGAACTATGCGATGATAATTACGATGTGAAAACTCTTATCGTTGGAAAAATGTTACAATATGAAAGTCATAGAAACGCTTTAGCTCGTGAAATAAACCGTGGTAATAAACACGCTGCATTATTTGCCACTATCGTCAATGTGATGTATCGTTTTTTAAATTTATCTAAAATTATATGGATGCAGTTTTGGGGAGTTACAAAGATTGAAGATATATTCGATCATCGTCTGTTAAGTCGAGAAGAAAATGAGGAAAGAATAGAAGCTAGAAAAAAGGCCATTGAAAAAATTAACAACATTGTACAACAACAGAAACCTAAAGTTAAAATAAATACAATATTCGTAAAAGAAACCACCCCTCCAATCAAAACGATTATTGTCGATAAGCTTTATCCTTACCTTTTAACTCTAAAACGCTTATAAAATAAAAAATGGTACTTTATTTGTCGTTGATAATAGAGGTGGTAGTATTTATAATGTTTATGGTATCGATCATAATTCTCGTAATTATATGGTATAATAATAAACAGCATGAAAATTATTTTACTTCAAATAATATAAAGAAGCAGGAGACGAAAATATACCCAATATTTTTATTAGATCGGGATATATCTAATAAAAAAGTTTATGCAAAGGAACATTATTTGAATACCGAAGAATTTATTTTATTTACGATACTGTTTAGAACTATACGGGAATTTAGACCTCTCACCTGTAAAGATGATTTAGGATGGTACCATTATACTTATCATATAACTGGTTGTGTACTTGCTGACATCTTGTGGTCAGAAGAAAAAGAAGACCCTGTTACTACTAATAGTAATAGTAATAGTAGTAGTAGTATAAAGGACTCGACGACGACAATGTATATTATTTTGAAAAACTTGTCATCTGATGAAATAAATCAAATGTATATTGATTTCGTTTATAATTTAAAACAAGGTGATTTTGATATAATAAAAGATGCCAAGATCAGGCGATATTAAATGGATGATAAAAAGTATTGATGATCTAGTTGGAGATATGAATATTGTGAGAAAAAAAAAGATGAATAAATGAACAAGAATATATCACCACGGTTGGGAGGTAAAGGAAACAATCGATATATATACATATATATATATATGTATATATGTATGTGTATATGGTAATATTCACATTCATTCTTTATACTCTCAAGAGGGAGAGGAAAAAGATGGGATTGAAAAATGGAACGAGTGCATACAATATGGTATATGGGGATAACCCCCTATTTGTTAATATTATTGATGAAAAGGAAACATTGTCTACAAATACTATCGAACTGATAGATTTACCAACGATAAGCATGACAGCTATAATAAGTTTTGCAAATCAATGCACGTTCCCAAATCAATTTATGGGACAAATTGGTGTTGTTTAGAGATAAGATAACAGGTACTGTGATTTCAACATTGAGAGATCCCAACTGTGTAATATCCCAGGATAATTACCCTCTAACTTGTGTCGATAAATGCGTCATACCCGGCAGAGGGACAGTGTTGAACTCGGAGGATGAGGAATTTTATAGAGAGTCTTATTTCAAGCTTGCTAGCCAAATACAAAAGACGAATCGAGAAAGTTTTATAACAATTGTTCCGATTAGATGTCCAACAGATGAAGAAATGATTTCGTATACCAAAAACGAAACATTTGACAACGATCACAAAGAATATAACGAGTTGAAAAGATGATCATTAGAGATTTTGGCAATGAACTCTCCGCGCGGCCGCCACCACCACCACCACTCCTCCTCCTCCTCCTCCGACGAAATATTTGCAGGATCGGAAATGAAGATCGTTAGAGATGAACCCAGCTCTTCACAACTGGTAAACAAAAATAAATCATCGAGAAAGAAAATAAAAATGTTAATTAACGAGCCCATTTTTATTACACGTAATGAAGTTGTTAGAATGGGATGCCAAAAGGAATGGGCTTTGAATTGTTATAGTTTGTTAAAAAGATTTGAAGGCATTGTTTTGTTTATCGCACAAGATATAATTAGAAGGTTATTGGAGATTCTCCCTGAAAAAAACTCAAATTCTATACGTCATGTTTTATTGATGAGTGATGGTAAATGTCATCCAATCAAGAAGAAAGAAAGGAACACGAGAAGAGTTGCACGAGAAAATAATAACAGCATGTTTCCGTATCATGATTATGACGACTGTCCTCTACCACCAAATCTAGATATTGAAAAGAACAATCGCTGCAATATGCTGAAAAGGTTTTTGTTACGCATACCATCTTGTATCGTTCATCATTATTTAACGAACGTGTTGAGAATACCATTAGTGTGCAGATTAGAAAGTAAATCAGTTCATTATGATAGAACCGACTGGTCAGAAGCTGAGACAGTAATGGTACATCTGGCTGGCTATTTGTGTAATCTTAGTCTGCCGCACGTACAAGCTCTTGAGAATAAAAAGCTGATTCGTCTCAGCGTGGACGATTTACTGTCGTCCACTAACGAACACGATGCGACAAATAAGAGATGTCGCAATCTCACTTACCAGTGGAACGAATTTAGAGAAAGAAT
Source organism: Penaeus vannamei (assembly GCF_003789085.1). Lineage (NCBI taxonomy): Eukaryota > Metazoa > Arthropoda > Malacostraca > Decapoda > Penaeidae > Penaeus > Penaeus vannamei. The sequence goes on along the minus strand of NW_020872350.1, from coordinate 111,914 downwards.
AAAATGCGACTCTCCTTTTGTTATAAATCTGTATTCCTCCGACAATGACGTACTTCACAAGTGGAACTTGTGCGCTAGCCACAGCGTGGCTCTGAATGGAAGGATTAGAATTCCGTCTCACGTGACCGGTGTCCGTTTTTATAGAAGTTTGGTAAAGAGTACGTCAAAACGGTGGATGTCTCATGGAGTACCTTATCAAGCGTGCTACGAATTGACTGTTACTCACGTGCCGCACGACGTAGATGCTGGAATGCTTCTCATGATACTGTGCGGCTCTGATTACAATGATCCTGGAATAACATTTAACGGCGAGTCGCTGAAAATGGTTTATAGAGAAGTCTTAAATTTTAAGAAAGTGGCTTGTACGTGTCATAGAGGATGGAGAGATTATGCTGCACTCGTCAACAACAGCAGCAGTACACCCTCGTATATGTTAGAAAGTGGAAACACCACCACATGTCAACACTGTTGTAAAGTTATCGTAAAACAGTTTTGGGAGGCCAAGAGTTTTTTTGCTTCTATTGCTTCCTCACTTATGAAAGAACTAGATCCCAAATTGTTATTATCGTCATCATCGACTGGCGATAATATAGCAAATCATAGAAAAGTGGCTATCAATTGCGTCTGTAAATTTTGCGCATTTTTACTACTCGGTAAATTTAAAAATAATTTATGGTCCAATTCGGAGTAGCGAAGCGATGCTATGTGTACTCGAACGTGAAAAGACTCAACAACAACAACATTCCAAGAGGAGTTATTACCATGACTCTAAAAATAAATTGAAATCTATCGCAGACCTGATTAAAATATCTTCTTATATTGTCAAGTTTGACAAATCCAATAAAGACGAATATACTCCCGGCGGAATAAGACGATGGTGTGGTGGTAATGATAATGGTAGTGATCCACCGGTTAATTCTATCACAACCAACAATAACAACAAATGTTACAATAGAAAATCTGATGAGAATAGCGACGATAGGGTAAGAGTCTTGGACGTGTCGTGGAAAGATAGAGATTTTAAGGTACTCTCGAGTGATGCCAAGAAAAATGGAAATTTTTGGAAGTGTATATTTGACACTTCGGTAATACTACCATCGATGATGAAAAAAACAACGGCATCGTCACCACCATTATCATCACAAGCAGATAAAAGCAATCATCAATTAATGGTGGTAGTAGATGATGATGTTCTGTTTAGAAAATTGACTATTAATGAATGTTTAACTAATAAATCCTTTTCTTTAAGTAATAAGGATGTTATGGCGACAATAACGAATAAGCTGAAAAAGAATATTGAGAGAAGAAAATATCGTCAACATTATCGTGTTGTGACTCACGTGATGGTAATGCTGATGACAGTCATAATAATAATAATGATGATAATGTGTCAGCAGTTAAACGGTTCATCGATCTAATTCTCACAATATACCTCTACATCATTGGAGAAGATTTCTTAACGAAATTTTATAGAGTGCCAAGAGAACACGATATGGGTGGTCGAACTAATAAGACAATAAAGGATATGATAATTGAATGTTCATACTTGTGTATAGCGAGAAGATACGCTTTACTAAGAATTATGATGACCACCACCACCTTATGAGTGATAATAAAATTTTCACAGCTCTAAAAGAATTTCAATCCTCGATGAATTGGGATGATGATGATGATTGCAAAGAATACGACGATAGTAAAATAAAAAACAATATCGATGACGATTCCTCCTTAATATATAATGAAGAAATAGATGCCACCGAAGCAACAACAAATAACGTGAATATTTTTCCGTATACCCCTCTGCTAGGGGAGGCTAGATGTTTTACTCCGTTGACTTTATGGACGGTTTATCTATCGTTAAGAAGCGGCACGATCTCTATAAACGAGAGGGGGTTTGTATATATAAAAAAAGATATATATATATACACATATATAATAAGAAGACAACATAAATAATAAAATATTATGTCTGCGTTATTATTCTCCGACGACTTTTACAGTTATGGAGGGAATTTGTCTCATTTTAAAGTTGGTCTTTTAGATTATTTTACTTTTATTACTAGTAGTGCAGGATTGGATATGCTGAAAGATATTATAATGACAGGGTGTGCAACAAACCGCACAATGAAAAAATATGGAAATTTATCAAATGTTTATACTGGTTAAAAATTGGAGTCACCATACTTGACGATAACGAGGTACTATCGACGCGATAGAAACACAATGTGAACATCAACACCACAACGCCAGTTTTTCCTTGTCTAACGAGAAACGCATGTTTTTACAGAGAATATATCAAGCAATGATGATTGTATTTATTAATACCCGTGATAATGAAAAGGCTGATTGGCAGGCTTGTACTTTTAATAAAACTCTTAATGTGAATAATATTAATTTGTCTGAATATTTAGACATTCAGAGAATAGATGTTTTGTGTTCCAAATTGATCAACGATATAAAAAAGAAAAAAGGACCGACTACAGTTTGGTTGTCTCTTAAATATTTGTATAACTACAACAACAATGATAATAGCAACGATGATGAGCTGAATATCAAAGATGATTTACATCTCCTTATGGCTAGTCAGGATCATGATAACGACGACGATAATGATGATGATACCCGAAAGACAAGAACGATAAAATATTATACGTATGATAAGATGACATTATCGCGATGAATCATTTTTTTCATCATCGTCAACACACAAGGTTACCTGTTGCAATCCGAAACATCGAGACAGAAACCCGAGCATGCATCTTTATCATCGTCCGAGTGTGTGGATATCTAGAGTTAAAAAATTTAATCCAACCAAAGAAGAAATAGAATATTTGAATATGCAAGAGTCGGAAGCGACTGAAAGTAATGTTTCGACGTTTAGAGGGTCAAAAGTTCTCTTTTATTGTATCTGCTCATTGTTATTCTTGTAATTATCATGTGCATTTTTTATCCAAGTCAGATTTAAGAAAAATGCTATCTGACCATTATATAAAAATCAGTATGTAAAGTATGTGTGTATACGATAACGTTGTAAAATGTAGGTGTATTAATAAAATGAAAAAATATATTCGTATTTATTTTTTATAACACCAACATCTTTCCATGAGTGACAGCGTTGTGGAGGGAGGTAAAGGAATAAAAAAAAATATATGCGTGTATATATTATGTACTCACTAATATTAATAACATTTACTTGTATGAACAAGAACAATATGGCAAACACGACATGGAGCGACGTGGATAAAACTATAGAACATTATATAACACACCATAAAATTTAATACCAATATCTCTCATAACGAGAGACGACAAACCGCCCTCATTACCGCACTCAATTATTTATACGAAAATTATCAATCGTGTATTGACGATGAAAACAATAATAAAGATATCATAAACTGTAAGATTGTTGCAAAAGCGATTAGAAAATGTGGTAAGAGGATGTTCAGGTATATTAATTCGTTAGTGCGAGAACATACCGAAATGGTAGAGAGAAAAAAAAACTTTTGTTCCAAGAATCAAAAATACTGTTTTGATGATGTTACGGAAAAAATGTATGATCGATTTATGGAACACACAGATCCCGAAATGGAGATTTGGAGACGTCTCCAGAAAGAAGACTGTGTCAATCGAGACATTGAAATAGAAATGAAAAGAGTACAACACTTGTTACCCAAGAGAATTCCAATATATAATGATAAACGAACGGGTTTCATCGCTACTTCTATTAATAATACTATAGCAGGTAATAGTAAACCCAATTCCGAAATTAGAGACAAGTACTGGGAAGATGATACAGCAATGCGATTATGCTGTGATGATATATCCATAGAATGTAACGAGATATCAAAATTGTTTTGTAAGAGTTTAGTGTACGATCGAAATCGACGAATTAAAATTCCTCAGTATCTAAAACCGTTACATGTACAATGTGTAGAACATGCTTGTTTCCCTAACAATTGTTTTAAACTATTAGTGATGTTGTATAACTTATTTTCTCCCGTGGCTGGTTCCTACATAGCTATTCAGTGTTTTGTGTCGTCTATAAAAAAGCTCTAGCTTTGCAGCAAAGAATAAAAAGACGATAGTGCAGGCTACATCGATTCTCGAATCGTTGTCCGGTAAAACGCCGTTGTCATTATCATCAGTCGTTGTCGCAGAGCGGTTGAATATATTCGGTAGCATCGTCGATGAACCTCTGCAAATAAAAAACACAAAATCAAATAAACTAGACGGTGTAGCTACGGTTATTTTACAAAAGAACGAAAGATGTATATTATTCATGCTTTGTGGAAAGATTGCCGAAATGGACACGAATCACCCCTATTTACAACTGTTAACCTCGTGTTTTTCCCACGTCCTCGGGAGAAGCGTGACTCCAAATTATATTCTCATATTGCTTTTGAATTATATCTATAAAAAGTCAGATAATCCTATTTATCATAAACATCTCTCTGTACTCAGTTTTAAAGTTGGACTCTGTGTTAATAACGGCGTACTCGTACCGCTCTGTGGCTTTGGATCCGGCATTACCGAACGTAAGTTTCGACGATTGGCTTGTAGATTCGTCAAAATAATTGGACATAATTACTATGATATCGACAAAACTAACATTTTACATTTAATCAAGGATGATATAGAAGCGGCAACAGCAGAAGAATTATTACCATCATCATCTCAACTTTCACTTAAAGAGGATACTAGTTGTATTATCGATGAGAGTAAAGAAAAACGCATTGCTGGTATTATTGAAAATTTTTTTGAAGGATTATCAATATCTGAACCTAATGAAGTAGAAGAAGAACAACAACAACAATATAATGAGAGTCAAAAAGAGGAAGAAAAAAAAGAAGAGGATAATAGTAGTGGTGAGATTGACAAAAGACAGTGTGGGTGTTCGTGTCATATTGTTGAAGATTTGAAGGGAAAGATCATACATCCATGTAAAAGAAGAAGAGAGATAAAAGAAGAAATCTATGAAAGATCTCTAAACCTAAAACCATCCCTATCTTTAACATTTGGCGTCTGCGGATACAAGTATCTACTGAATAACATATCTAATGCCAGGTTGGACCACCTCGTTCAAAGACAAAAATTAAAAGAACGCAAGACGTTTATCGAAAGAGAATCGGCCTCCAAGACGAGCTGGTACAATTTGATCCAGTATATGTTTAGGGAAAACTCGGACGGTAAAATTATATTATCAGATATGTGTCGAGAAGAGTGTGTCGGATTTCCAAATTTATGGTTCAGTGCGAATATTTATCTGACATCATACGTAATCTGGAGTTTAAGTTCAATTCTAGTTTACTACCCTTAGGTTATAAAGAGAATATATTCATGAGACTCAAGTCTGGTATCGATATTGCCGTTCACGCAGCAAACTGTTGGCGACAGGTTTGTCTTCACAGAGGGTGGATAGACGAAGCGGCAAGCGGCGACGCTCCTCCCGATTGGACGCTAATGTACGCCAGGAAATGTTATGAGAAACATGATGCGAAAAGTGCCGAGTCGGAAAGGGACCGGCCGTTCATCGAGCAGTGGCAGCGCGGCGGCAGCAGCAGCATCATCATGATGAGAAATTACAATGCCAATTTCCTTATCGAGGTGTCGATCCCATTATTGGGAATGAAATCTTTTTCAAATCAAAAACTTTTCAAGACTCTCTTACCGGTGCTTTTTGGGCTGAATGTTCTTACGATTCTCTGGTGGATGCTTTGAGGATGAAGAAGTTAGTTTCCGAAAACGATAAACATCTCGCGGGTCTAGAATCTCTAGCGAAATCCACCAATTATTCGAATATATTCGAAAAACTAGTATGGAAAATGAAATACAAGTACGACCGCGATACTCTTAATGTTAGGGAAAAAAATGACATATCAAGATGGAGTAGAAAAAATAGCGGTATTCATGGAAAGAAGAGCATAGAATTTGATGTGAATTCTCTAATAGTCATAGAGGATACCCTATTCGATGGAAAACCTTGTTTCTTTTTCCTGATTGATTCACAAAAAATTGCTATAAAGAGGAATATTGATTTATAACTATAGAAAATTTGAAAAGGAAGAAGGGCGGTGAACACGACGATAAAAAAGATGAGATTAGTAGACCCTTTGTGAGGGCTCCCTATATTTCACCTCTCTATAAATCGATTACTAAACCCATTCCAATAACTGTCAAGTCAAGGATATAAATCCTGAAAGAGAAAGAGGGGGATTAAATATACTTTAATAGGTACTATATATATATATATATATATATATATATATATATATATATATATATATATTTGGAAAAGAATATATAATCATATTAGAGCTCAATGAAAAAAAAAAAATTCATTATTAAATCCCACCAATCTATATAATAGAATCGAGAAAGACAAAAAGTATAAAAATAGTAGAGAGGTAGAATGTGAAATTTGATGAGAGAGAAGTAAAAAAAAGAGAGAATAAGACGCGTATAAAAGCTCGTGCTTTTGTGTAGAACAAACATACTTTCAACTACATCTAGAAAGACAAAAGACGACTTGTCATAGCATCGTTCTATAATCATAACCATGATGTCGACGACCCACTCTCAGACAAGAACCTCTACTACTACTACATCTTCTGATGATGAAGACCATAATACGGAACCGTTTGTGGAACCACCCGTGATTGCTAAAGCTGTATCAGAAAATACAGCTGAATCTGAAACGACATCATTGCCATACAAATCTGAAACGACAATCACCCTAACACCCTCTGTTATAAAAGGAACTCTGTTTTGTGCCGATTACAGTCCTAAAAGAGGTACTGCCAAGTGTAAGAGGTGTAGTGAAACGTGCGAAAAGGGAAAGCTTCGCATCGGAAAGAAGGTCCGTAACTTTTTTTCAAATGATTGTGATGTAATGACATATTGGTATCACGCCCATTGTATATTTGAGTCTTTTAGAAACGCAAGACCCACCACTATAAAGATTAAGGAACCAGCCGTTGACATCAAGGGGTGGGAAAAACTCCTTGAAGAGGATAAGAATAATATTCTTGCTATGGTGCGATCTGCATCCAAATCTGAAGAGGATAAGAATAATATTCTTGCTATGGTGCGATCTGCATCCAAATCCAACCATCAACAACCTAGGCTCTCAAAAAATGTTCAGTGCTACAACAGATTATTTTCCACCTTTTGTGACCTCTGCAATTCCATAGCCAAAGAACCAAGCTATAGAGAAAAGACAAGAATTGTATCCGATCTATTGTTAACTCTGTCTATCGAAGATCTCGGATTGTGGATCCGTCTTCTTCTCCCGTGCGAGTTAAGGCGGATTTACAACATTAAGTCTAAACAGCTGGTCAAGCTCTTTGGACAGTTGTTTGGAGAATCCGTTGAAGAGATGACAAGAGATCTTGACATGAGCGGCGACGTGGCTGATACCATTACAAGATTCTATTGCAAACGATATTCAGCGAATCATTCGCCAAAGATCACCCTCCGAGAGGTCGACCAGATACTCGCTAATCTGGAAGGCAAGACTAAAGAGACGGAACAGCTAGCCATTCTGCATTCTGTTGTCTACAAAAATTTGCCTCCAAAAGAATTCATGATGATTGTCCGTCTCATCGAGTGTAACTTGCGAATTAACGCAGGTCCCAAGCACATCCTTGATGGTGTACACAAGGACGCTTATGCAATATTTCAAACTACTAGAGATATTGACATGGTACTGAGTAAGGTAATGAAGAATCCGTCTAGTTCTTTCGGCTCTTCTGTGTCTGCTTCTGCTGTTGTCCTCATTCCAGTAAAGCCAATGTTAGCAGAAAGATGCAAGTCTGTTTCACATGCATTCAGAAAGTGCGGCAATCAGACAATCTATTCGGAAATCAAGTATGATGGTGAGCGTGTACAGATTCACAGGAAGGGCACTATCACAAAGTATTTTACTCGCTCTCTAAAGCCTGTCAATGAGCACAAGATTAAACAATTTGACAAATATATTCCGATGGCCTTTCCCGAATCTGACGAATATATATTAGATGCCGAGTTGGTGATGATGGATAATGAAACGGGCATGCCCTTACCTTTTGGTACATTGGGAAGAAAGGAGATGGAAAAACACGAGAATGCAAACCCATGCCTATTTGTCTTTGATTTGCTATTATATAACGGAGAGGATCTCATGAAAATGAAGATGTGTGAACGCAGAAGAATGCTGGAGGAGAATATGGTGAAACAGAAGAATCGAATAATGTTGTCGGAAATGGTCAAGATCGAACAACCTTCGGAACTAGAAGACATGATCTCGCGAGTTTTGGGTGACGGCCTCGAAGGACTGGTGCTAAAAAAAGCCAACGGGGAATACGAGCCGGGCAAGCGTCACTGGTTAAAGATCAAAAAGGACTCTATCTACGGAGGAGCCATGGCAGATACGCTGGATTTGGTAGTACTCGGAAGTTGGTACGGGACAGGCAAAAATAAAGGCAAATTGTCAGTATTTCTCATGGGATGCTACGACAAAAGGAGTGAAGCATGGAGGACCGTGGCTAAGGTGCACACGGGCCATACCGATGCTACTTTAAATCGCCTGCAGGGACAATTGATGTCAAATATGATGAGATATAATGACGCCTTTAACTCTATAGGGTTAAATTATAACCTGAAACTGGACAAGAATATGAAGCCGGATTTTGTTGTGATTGACCCTAAAAGATCACCAGTTTGGGAAATTATTGGAGCCGAAATAACCAAACAGGAGAATCAGAATCACCATACGGCTCATGGTATATCTATCAGGTTCCCGAGAGTAAAGTGCGAACGGGATGACAAGACGTGGGAAACAGCAACTTCTATGCAAGAACTAATGCATCTGTATGATATCTCGGTTTCAGTCAACAAGAGGAAAACTGAAGAAAAGAAAGAAGCTGTTTTAGAAGCTAAGAGGAAAAGATTAGGTAATAGATATGACTTGATGTAATATAAATTATCATATAATTTATACTAGTTATCACTTGATGTAGATTAATATATATATATATATATATATATATATATATATATATATATATATATATATATATATATATATATATATATATATATATTCAACAAATACTGTTTATAGTTATCATAAGATAATAAATGATATAAATCATTAAATTTTTGTTATTGGTTAACATATAATGTAAGACTAGATAGATAGTATATAATCACTGTTCCAGATATAAAAATAAAACATAAAAAATTAAAACTTTATTTTCGTTTATATTGTCCTTTATACTATCTAAGCTTTGGGCAAGATGGAAGGAATATTGAAACTATAAATCCATATATATATATATATATATATATATATATATATATATATATATGTATACATGTGTGTGAAATATACTATTTATTAAAACGCTTTCAAGGAAGATGGCCAAAGATTATTACAAGATCCTCGGCCTGTCCAAGGATGCCTCTGAAGGAGATATCAAAAGAGCCTACAGAAATATGGCCCTCAAGTATCATCCAGACAAGAACAAATCGAATGATGCCGAGGAAAAATTTAAATTAGTCGCAGAAGCCTACGAGGTTCTGAGTGACAAGAAGAAGCGAAATATCTATGACCAGTATGGAGATGAAGGTTTGAAGGGTGGAATGCCAGGCGGTAGAAGCACCGGTGGCACTCACTTCACCTATACATACTCGGGTGATCCTAGAGCCACCTTCGAACAAGTCTTTGGCACCAATAACCCCTTTAGTCATTTCTTCAATATGGGTGTGGACGGCCATGGCACTCACGACGTGTTTGAGGACATGTTGGTTGGCGGGGGATCTCACGTGGGTGTAAAGACTCGGAGGACCTTCAGTTTTAACCCACACGATAATAACCCTTTTAGTCGTTTTTTCAATATGGACGTTGATGGCCTGGATGGCGACCCTCCGAGGTTCCGCGAGAACAAAGGTCGTAACCAAGACTCGGCAGTTATCAGGGACCTGTACGTGTCGCTAGAGGAGGTCTTCACGGGCGTCACCAAGAAGAGGAAGATCACGAGGAACGTGCTGCTGACGGCGGACGGGCGGTCGACACTGCGCGAGGAAAAGATCTTAACCATCGAGGTCAAGCCAGGGTGGAAGGAAGGCACCAAAATCATTTTCGAGAAAGAGGGTGATCAGTCACCAGGGAAGATTCCCGCAGACATCATCTTCATCATTAGAGACAAACCTCATCCTCTGTTCAAGCGCGATGGAGCAAACCTCGTATATACCGCCAAGATACCTCTACGCGATGCCCTGCGTGGCACTCTTGTCTCCGTTCCTACCCTGACTGGTCAGCGGGTCGCCCTCAACTTTAACAAGGAAACGACGAAACCTCAAACAACCAGACGTCTCCAAGGATACGGTCTTCCCTATCCAAAGAATCCGACGAGGAAGGGTGATATTATCGTCCACTTTGATATCCAATTCCCTTTGAATTTCTCTGAAAGTACCAAAGCACATGTATTGAAATCCCTATATTTACAAGAATAAACTTGTATCATATCGCACCTAATCTGGTATTCTATATAATATCCTGGTTGATGTGTTATATATACATTATATATATATATACATATATATATATATATATATATATATATATATATATATATATATATATATATATATATATATATATATATATATATATATATATATATATATTCAAATACTGTATATAGTTACCATAAGATAAAAATGATATAAATCATTAAATTTTTGTTATTGGTTAACATATAATGTAGAACTAGATAGATGTATAATCACTGTTCTAGATATAAAAATAAAACATAAAATAAAACATAAAAATTAAAACTATATTTTCGATTTATATTGTCCTTTAAATCATCTAAGCTTTTGGGCAAGATGGAAGGAATATTGAAACTATAAATATATATATATATATATATATACACATATATGTCTATATACATATACATATATGTATATATATATACATATATATATGTGTGTGTATATATGTATACACATGTGTGTAAAATATATCATCTATTAAAACGCTTTCAAGGAAGATGGCCAAAGATTATTACAAGATCCTCGGCCTGTCCAAGGATGCCTCTGAAGGAGATATCAAAAGGGCCTATAGAAATATGGCCCTCAAGTATCATCCAGACAAAAACAAATCGGATGATGCCGAGGAAAAATTTAAATTAGTCGCAGAAGCTTACGAGGTTCTGAGTGACAAGAAGAAGCGAAATATCTATGACCAGTGTACAGAATCGTCGTTTATGTATCGATTCATGTGCCTCATCTTCCGAATATTGTTGTTGCTGTCGATCCAATATTGGGATAGTAGTGATTGATCAATAATATTGGTGTTGTTAGTTGTTAAAGTCTTGACATATATATATATATACATATATATATATATATATATATATATATATATATATATATATATATATATATATATATATATATATATATATATATATATATATATATATATTATAATGATATAAATAAAACATGGAATGGGAAAGACTGATATATATATGCAAATTTTTATTATCGGTTGTTCTTTTTACCGCCGTTATTATTTGTACAATTCTTTTCATCTCTCATATACTTTCATCACAAAATTTTTTTGGAGAATACCTATACAAATTCTCAACCAGACTACCACAAGTCGATCCAAAAAAAGCCGCTGTTTTAATATATGGACACGGAGATGATAATGAGGGTTGTCATCAAACACCCACACTTGATTGGTTACCTCAAAAGTTGATAAATGATTTACGAAGGACTTTGATAGATCCCAGATCTTTTCTCGTAACATCGTACGGAACACATTTAGGTCGATCGGATTATATCGATACCCCTGTATATACTTAAAATTGACCGATAATAATATATATACATATATATATATATATATATATATATATATATATATATATATATATATATATATATATATATATATATATATATATATATATATTATTTATTTAACTGAATGGAATGATTAATGATCCTTGTTATATTTTCACCTACAGGTTAAATGAAAATCTACCTTTATAATTTTTTTTTTACCTACAAATAATTTAAAATCTGCCGGTGTTATATTTGTGCAGTATACATAACAATGAAGGCAACGAGGTCTCAAGTGTCGACCCGAAAGGGTGATGACGCTCTCTTCAACATAAATGATTCTAGTGACAACAACGATTACGAGTATAACAAAGATACCAAAATACTGGTGAATATTGTCAACTAACTCGTATATAACTGAACGAGTGCAAAAAATGTTACTGATCTTTTTTATATAAACAAAATAATACTTATTAAAGATATTTCATTTATCCATAATATATGTATTAATATTTCTAACCTTCTTTCTCATTTTCTGAGTATAGTTGTATCTCCAAGAATTCTTATGAGGATGAAACAAGTATAGGGGAGAAAAAGAAATAAGTAGAAAAATTGTTTTATTAATAATTTTATTCAACAAGCTTCCATTATACAAGTATACATAATACATTATGTCATTAATATATATTTCTAATCTAACCAAAAAATCATGTGCCTCTTCTTCGCAACATTTTATTATTTATAGGGAAAGGTTAGAATAATACATTTATCTTTCTTTTTGCTTCTGAAATTCATTCTTTCCTCTTATTGATTGATACTGATACATCACCTGACTCCAATAGGTCATACAACAATGTTGTTATTGCCCATGTCTTGTCATTCCGTTGTTCGACTGGAATATTCGGGAATTTGATGGATATGTCAAACACACAATTTTCGGGATTATGCTTTTGTTGAACTCTAGAAGTTGTCGATCCATTATCGGGAATACTAGCAGCAATAGTTGATCTTGAAGTCGGCGGTTCAACATCGTTGGCGTTGTCAAATGTCGAAGTCTTTTTTTTCTTATACGAGATATATATGGTGCTAATTTCTCGAATTCTCGATTAAGATCTAGTGGTATTTGTGGAACTGCCATTTTGAGTTATAGTCTGATAATTCTTTTATTACAAATACATATATATATATATAATGAGATGTTCTTATTGTAACATACCCCCCATATATATATATATATATATATATATATATATATATATATATATATATATATATATATATATATATATATATATATATATATATATATATATATATATATATATATATATATATATATATATATATATATATATATATATATATATATATATATATATATATATATATATATATATATATATATATTATATATATATATATATATATATATATATATATTCTATCGTATTTTTTTTTTTTGAATACTTCAATGATGAAAAAATTGTCCACAATTAACTAGAAAATTAAAATACATATCATAAACATTTGTCCAGAATCGAAGAAATTAGACAGTCCTGGTCTTTGGTATCACAGTTGTTATTGTGAATTGTGACAATTGTGAAGAGGATAGCGTGCTACTATTTTATACACCTGATATATTTTCTTTAGTTATAAGGAGAGTATATCGAATATGAATCTTGTTTGTTAACAAAAGCAGTAAAACAAGTATTTTTAGATGATATCTATAAGGATGAAGCCTTATATAACATGGAAGTCGCATCTCTATTTAAGAAAATTTGTCGCACAATAGATCAGTTAAAGGATAATAAAGACAAATATTATACTGATATACGAGTAAGCAGAGTGTGTGATTATTGTTTAGATCCGTGTCCTTATTAAACAAGTGCAAAAAATATTACTTGTTCGTCGACGAACACATAAAATGACAAAATAAATTTTTTTTCTATCAAGTTGAATAACTTTAAAATTGTTATTACTATCACCGTTACTACCATATGGGTTAATCTTTGTAGTAGATATGTACTTTTATGAAACAATATTTTATTCATTATCATACTATTTGATACAACTACCTATATCATTTTTATACAAATTGTTTAATAAAGAAAAGAAGCAACAACATCACTATCACCACTACCATCACAATTCTTCTTCATCATCGATAGCAGCAGTGTCGTCGTCCTCATCATCATCTTCTTCGTCGTCATTGTCCTCCTCTTCATTTACAGATGATACCGATAACAGTGAAACTGATGAAACTATTTATAATAATGATAAGGATACAGTGGCAACCACATGTGATGTAAAACGAGGACTTTGTGAAAACAATAACAATAAAAATAGAGGAAATACCACATTAGTCTATACCGACAATAATGAAAAAGATGTAGGATTTGTAAACATATTAGGAAGCGGAAATATCAACATCTCGAGTACGTATATTAAAAAACACTCTAAGGATATTAGAAAAAATGATAAGTGGCTACACACTAAACACAGATATAACACCCGTGTTTCGTCGGCAAACAAGTTCAATAGAGGATGCGACCAATACAAGAACAATGGCCCAGTTACACGTTCCGTTACTGCCAAACTAAAAGAAAAAGCAAACCTATTTAGTTCAACTGGCTGACAATCTAAACATAATTTTTTTTTTGAAAAATAGATATAATCGTGATTGGTAATATAATAATAAAACGATAAAATTTTATATAATTCTTTATTAACCTTAGTATTCAATTCAACTAGTGTATGTTAGTTTTAATCATACCCTCATTCAAAAATCATATATGGTTATTTTTATGATGTTAGGAGAAAATCTAACTTTTTTCTCATTAGAAAATACTATCCAGTCATCGTTGTTATCTTCTATCTCTTCTTCTTCTTCTTCTTCATAATCCTCGTCGTCATCATCTTCATCATCATCATAATCGTCATCATTACTACTACTACTATTACTATCATCATCTCTGATACTTTTGTCATCATCCTTGTTTTCCTCGTCGATATCATCATCCTTGATCTTGTCATTTCTAATTTTTCTTCCACTCGTTTTTTTTCCGCTAATGTCTTCGTTATCCATATTACGAAAACCCAGTGATGACAAAGATGATCTCTTATCCAAGAAAAGAATATCATAAGAATGATTAATTTGAGACATTTTGGTATTTGTTGATAATCCCGTCGAGAATAGTTATGTTTGAGTGTTTAATCGATGATGGCGATTGTCGCAGCTTAAAATATTCTCCTCTTTTATATCTCTTTGTTGTAGACGCTGGTATAGAGGGAGAAGACTTATCATTATTATTATTATATTAATGTTACTGACCATTCTCTTATTATTACTGTTGTTATATTGATAATTACCACTATTCCGTGGTACGATATTAAATCTTTGAAGCAAGTATGCGAAATGTGAATTGGATAATCTCGCAAACGAAAAGCAGCTTCTTGGCTACTGATAAACATACGGCAGATATGACTTGTTTGAGTTGTTTTTTCCTATTTTTGTCTATGTTTAATATATTGAGATAGGCCACTAGATTAGAAGCTTCATTATCTTCGGTCAGGTTGATATTTTGAATATTTAGAGTTGTGTCCCGATTGTGGTCTATTAAAATCATGACTACCATTATTATTAGCGTCCAGCACTGTTTCTTAAGAACGCTTGTCGATTTATCTACAACCAATCGAACAAGTTGTTCTCGAAGACGATGGTGTTGGTTCGAATGTGGTACATTGAGAACGTTATCGATATTTGTGAGATAATCATTCGCCATAGACTGTATAAACAATTTACCTATCTCCGACTCTGTCACGGCAGTCGAGGCCAATTTCGATTTATTCGATTCGTATATTTGGTCTTCGAATCTGCTGGGCAACTTTGTCTCTAATATAGACGACATGGCCGTCTCTACTTGAGACGCCAAGTGTTCTACGAGCCATTCCACAATTTCTGGTATGAGCATCAAGACCTGTATGTCTCCACCGAGTGCCGATGCATGCGACGAAGTGGAGGCAGCGGTGGCGGTGTGATGTTCCACTGTATTTGTGTTTAATATCTTAAGTCTAGTCAAATAAATTGTTTTTACTAAGACTGTCATTATACCCTCTATTAAACTATTCAAAGAATATGGCAATGTTACCGTGTCTTTATTTTTTTCAGTCGTCGTAATATGTTCTATGATATTTATAATAGTTGCTCCATTGCGCTCAAGATACGTTTTGGCTTCCTCAACGACTTTCTTTTTGGCCTCGGCGACTTTGATATCTTGCAGAGACGATTCGATAGCCGTGTTGAATTTTAGCAACAATTCCGAGTCATCGTTATGATGATTTTTTTTTTCAACAAATGTATTGTTCTTACATTTTTTTTTAGGGAAAAAAATTCTATGGCATACACTGACGCTATTACAGAATCGGGTCCGAATGGTGACATCGTTTTGGCCTGAGTCGACAATATACTGCGCTTGGTGGTAGTGATAGTTTCGTTAGGAAATGCCTTTTGTAAAAGAGTTGTGAAAATTTCTATAAAGAGATTATGAGCAGGTAACTGTGTTGCAAACATATCTGTGATCAACATCATTTTATTGTCTGTTGATGATGAATTTGTTATAATCTTTTCATTGCTCATATTTGTCAATAAAGCGCTTTCGTAATTAATTATTATTGAACATCTATCATCAGTTTCACGTGCTGCTAACGAAGAGTCATTTAAGAAGTTTGATTCGTTTTTTAACATATCATGACAAGAGGAGGAGGAAGAAGAAGAAATAGATCCCGGTAGAACATCGACAGAGGATTCACATTGAAATAGTTTTATATTTTTTAGACGTTCTCCTTGAACGGATATAATGTCGATCAAATTTTGAACATATAGATTTATAAACGGACTGACATTATTATTATTATTATAGGCAAGAACACTGTCTGTTAGTTTCTGTAAGCCTGCAATGTCGCCGTTTTCAACTAAAGAAATTAATCTTTGGCCGATTATGCTGCCATCACCAAATATACCGGTTGCGAGATAATAACGATTATTAAACGAATTATTATCACTATTAACCATCACTGGGTTATAAGTATCCATATTATCATCATAACCGTCGTCATCTTCGTCATTGCTGTCATCTTTTCTATTATTATTATTATTATTATTAGATCTCCATTTTCGTTTGTTAATTCTCTTTTTAAAACGCCTTTCAAATTCCACAAAACTGTCGATAAACGAACTGTGATAATCACCCAAGTCTTGCAGGTTCTGAGAGTAATTGTTATTACAACTTGTTAACGCTTCATTGGTTAAACACTGTCGTAGTAAGAAAATGATATACTCAAAGGTACCTTGACATATAATACTCTTATCTTCAATTGATTTTACAGATGCTAAAAATGTGGCAATTCTATAAATGGAATCGATATTTACCGGTAGTCTCCCTAAAAGCGGATCATTCTTGAAATAAATATTTGATGCAAGTTGGAGGGAAGTCCCATCAGGAATGGGTAGATGCTTACTCTTTATAAACTCGAGATCTTTTTCCGATATCGTTATTTTTTCATCTCTGTTTTTGTTGCAGATAGTACAAATTTAAATCATAAACTAGCAAAATTGATCTCTGAAAAGTCTTTATGATTCGTAACAAGTTGAATAGACAAAACGCTACTATAACCATATACATATCGAGTCTCACATTCGCATCATTAGAGAGTTTTGCAATAATTTCTATAATCGGTAAACAAATATATTGATCAAGTCGTTTTTAAAGTTTGCTACGATTTTCATAGCTTCATGCGTTGTCATTTTTTGGGTTTCGATTCTTTATTTCTTGCTCCAAGAAGGATATGGTATTGGAGTCACCAGCAGAAGCGTGCCGTATATTGCTCTTTGATTATTATATATTTTTAACAGCCAAGTCTGTCACCATTCGTGTGAGCTTTGCCTTTTCAGCACGATACAAATCGAGAAGACTTCTTTCAGATTCAGGTGAGGTGTTTATGATAAAGGTCGCCAATGCTTTTATGGCTCTATTGATTAATTTGTACCTAGATCGAAATTGATCATCAATATCATCTTCACCATCGTCGTCGTCTTCTTCTTCTTCACTATAGGTCGTTTCCATTTTGGTCATTATATAAGTGATCATAGCTTTTCCAAAAAGTTTTCCAATATTCTGTATGAATATTGATTCAAGTGTGAGGTGGAGTTTAGTAGTATTAGCAGTAGCTGAATTACTAACAGCTGTATTAGTACCGATAATAGCACTATTAGGATTATCAAATGTACTAGGTGGATCTTTAATATTATTAGTAATAATATTTTTAGTAGTATTAGCAGTAGTTAAATTACTAACAGTTGTATTAGTTCTGATAATAGCACTATTAGGATTATCACGTGAATCTTTAATATTATTATTAACATTAGCATTAATAAGATTACTATCAGCGGTATTAATGTCGACTATATCACCATTAGGATTATTACATTTACTATGGTTGTTACCACTACCATCACTACTACCAATAATGTTGTTATTGTTAATGGATAACATTATTCTTATTTATCAAACAATGAAATGAATAAAAAAAAGATATATATATATATATATATATATATATATATATATATATACATATATATGTATATATGTATATGTGTGTATATTTTTATATAACATCTCACTTCTATAAACACTAAATACTTCAAATATAAGAGTAATAAACAATGACAGAAAACACAAATCAATTAAATATCGAGTCTACTAGTAATGGTAATGATAAAGGTTATCTTTTATTGTTAAACCGTGAGTGTGGTGGTGGTGACGGCGATGACAGTGATGGTGGTGGTGTTGGTGTCGGTAACGATAGAGAAAATAAAGTTGAAGACGACCATTATTTAGATGTAGAGTTTAGCGATATTTCACAACTGAATAGCACAATTACCATTTTACAGAAAGATACCATCAAAACACATTTAAGACACATGATAACTAACACTCATGGTTCTAAGACGATTGAAAATATCTTATCGAGAAATGGTAAGAGGTCATCTTCATTTCCTAGCATATTTGAAAAACTTACCGACTGTATGATGCAAAATACAATTCATTCTGTATCATTACCGCCACTGCAACAATCACAGGTACAATATATAGATTTATCGAAACACAATTCTCGTATACCCGCAAGAGACATGTACAATAAGAGCACAAAGCTTGAAGACAGCAATAACGATTATTTTCTTTTCGGTTTTTCTCCAGAAACCGAGATATTAAAAAATCTCATTGCGGTTATTAATATCGTTTCATCCCTCTTCGTCTCCGGCATCAAGATCCTAGAACGCGATGTGCAAAAACGAAGCGATATTCTCTGTCAACCTGGACACGAAATAGAGTATGCTCAAATATTGAGAGATGTTAAGCAATTAAACTCCATATCAACGGCTACACTGAACTTTATCAGCAACTCATCCTCCTCTACACTCACTAAAACGTGTCCGTGTTGCAGATCCAAGAGTCATACACGGTCACCTTTAATAGATGCTTTTGAACCACCCAATGTCACGTCAGCTGCCAAGAAAAGACAAAACAATATCCTAATTCCTCCAGAATTGATATTTAAAGGAATACAAAGTGTAGTAAAGGATGCTGCTACTACTACTGCATCATTATCCTCTGACATTGATTTGCAATCCAAACAAAAAAAATCGAATAAACGAATAAAATCGGTAATAAATAAACAAGTTAAAAATGTTTTGAATAACACACGTGATATAAGTTATGAACAAAAATATAGGCAGTTAGAAATGTTAAATCGTAGAGAAATAAAACAAAATACAATCAGTAAGACTTTTTATTCCAATAATAAAATCAATAGCGATAGTAGTAGTAACAATATGGTCGTTAGTCTCTTGAACCTACCCAAGAATTTTAACAACAGGTGGTGGTAATGGTGATGATGGTAGTATTGCTGTTGCTGCTGCGGATAGGCAATTATCCAATAAAAAATATCTAAACATGAGAGATGGTCAACAGAGACATGAAATTATAAATTTTATAAAGTTTACTTGAAGAAACATTTTTCAATTTACTTGAACAAGTAAATTTTTCAATTATTATTCACCACCGCGTAAACGCAATACAAGATGTATATTAGATTCTTTTTGTATATTATAATCTTGAAGGGTGCGTCCATCTTCTAATTGTTTACCACTAAAAATTAACCGTTGTTGATCGGGAGGTATTCCTTCTGCAAGTTGAATCTTTTCTTTTAAGGTCGAGACTGTATCCTCTGGTTCGACGTCTAGGGTGATCGATTTACCCGTAAGTGTTTTACAAATATCTGCATCTTTTTTTTTATTAATAAGAGATAGAAGAACACTACTTTACATATATATATTTATATATCATAATTTTAATGTTCACACTCATACTAACTGAATATTTGAGTGTGGTCTATTCTATATTTGAGAGCGTACCGGATACACATTTTATTCTAACGGGAG
>NW_020872350.1:69229-90636 GCF_003789085.1 Penaeus vannamei | reverse complement strand
TAATCAGTATGACCGTAAAATATTTATAAATGCATATTGGTTATTGTCATCTTCTACTACTAATGATGTTTTAACGACTGTAATCTATAATGATAATAACAGCAATGATGATGATGATAACAATGATGAATATACGTCGTTTTTAGACGAGAAAAATATATCGTCAGTAAAAACTCTATACATATACGGAGAAAAATATGGTTTGAATAAGAGTCAATTAGCAATCATGGATCAACGTCCACTATTTGATCTGGAAGATGGAGTAATTGGTAAAATTTTACAATATATATAAAAAAGAAATTAGAGAGTAACCAGTGGGGGGTATTTATACAATTAGAGGTATTATTCAACTATTTTTTCAATAAACTTCCCACCCGCTAATAATAAATATATATATAAAGTTATGGCAGCAAATGCAGAATACATGCATATACTAAAGTTTATTAAAAGAAATCTATTGGCATCTAATGTGTTTGACGATCCCGATAAAGCACCAGAAAAAAAACTACTGACTGAACTGGCCGAAGAAGCTGCCTTCGTTGGATTTTTTGCCGAGATAGGATCGTGTATAAGTCATAACAATCTTGTTGCCATAAATTCTAGACTCCAAAAACAGTCAAAGACGACCATCTCTCTACAATTGGGGTCTCATATCGATGCAGAATTTGAAACTTTAAAAGTGATATATTAATCGATAATCACTATAAATCCTTATTAACCTCCAAAGATGAAAAACTGGATAGAAAAATGCAATCTGGTAGGAAAAGTATATCGGGTAGCAAGAGAAGAACTATCGAACCCCTCTGGAGACACATGGTTGAATTTGAAAAACAAAAAAGAAGATTACACATCTTTTCCCTCAATGCCTCTCCACTCAAATACGAAAAAGATACAAAGAGGAAACCTAAACTTAGCAACGAAGAAGACAGCGATGAAGATGACGAATGCGACGACGATGAAGGCGAAGGCAATAACTACAATGATGACCACGAAGAAAATATTACAGACAGAGAAAGAAAATTTGATAAAAAATGTAACGCTACAACAACAGCAGCAACAACAAGCTGGCCATTCTGCGATAATTGCGAATGCGTCAACAGCATTTGCCGAGCCCTCGAAAACGACGACGACAATGATGAAGAGGCATAGTTATAACAACCCCGTCCTAGATCTCTATATAAGTCATATGGATAGTTTGAGAACGATGATACCGCTTGATCATCACGATATTAAAATTTTAATCTATGATCAATGGAACGCTGCAGTACGATGCGACAAATTAATTATTCGCATGATCTTAATAGGCGGTGTTCTAACAGTCTATGAACCTGAAATGGGTATTTCTCTACGAAGAGCTTCGTGTCATAAAAAATCTCTTGCGAGAACATTTAATCCAGTCGAAAAATTATGGATCAGTGGATGTTTTCCCCCTTTTGTGGAGATAGAGGAAGCTTTAGCAAAGAGGTCCGATGTAACAAGAGTAGGATTACCTCTATCAGAGTTAAAACACCAATCGATAATCGGTGTCATTAATCACCTCCTAGGAAAGGATGATATTCATAAAAAAATGTTATCTATTTGGTCCAAGACTGGTCACAATCATCCACCAGTCCCTCCATCTCTTAATATAGGTAATAAAAGAAAACGCATCTAGTTGTAGTAAATATTTTATTAATATTTTCATATAAGATATTATTGAAATAAAATATATTTAAATATATAAAAGATATTTGATTTTTCGTCCTTATTCTTCTTCTTTTTTTTCTACTATCATCTATCATCGATCTTCGATCTTCTTATCCATGTCGTTGCAATCGTCGTCCAGTCAAAGAATGAATTTCAGATTCATCTTCAAAATATAGATGGTATACATCTGTACTAAACTGGGGTATTATGGTATCTTTATCACTTTGTAGATATTGTAGATACAATTCATTATAATCATCATCTTTATTAGGAAGAGTAATGCTAGTCAGTAATACATCATTTCTCATGATGTGTTTTAGATCCATTGATGTATCGCATTATTATTATTATATGTTGCTACTGATACTTGCTTGCTACACTATATCGCACAAGAGGCTACAATTCCGTTAGGCGCGCGCATGTTTATGTTGCTAAATATTATTTTTACCTCTTTAAATGAAAATATGTTTGACGGTTGTTATTTTTTTTTTAAGATAAAAACATAATAAGATTATTAATAATAATAAATTTTAAATAAAAAAATAGAAATAATTTATGAAATAAATGATAATACATGCGGGTTATAAATACATATGTTTATAGTTAAACAAGCATGTAGATGTATAGACATTAGATATATCAATTCCAAACTCTAAACTACCAATTATAGTAATAAACGTTGCAAGTAGTACATACAAGAGGTATGAGTATTGTAATAGCCTATGATCTCGATGAGGGGGATGTTTTTGACCCTAAATATAGAAAGGCAAATATTTGTAACATTACTAGTATAGATACAAGAGGATATCCTGGAACCATCGAATTTTGTAAAGGTGTCCCTTGTGTTGCTAATCTCTTTATCGGAAACAGATATGCTATAAGGGATGAATATATGGATGGTCATATTGTTATAAACGATAGTAAGTTATATCGTGAAGCATATTTTAAAGCTTGTCTGGATCGTCTACTCGACGATTTAATAAGTGTACATAGAGATATCGATACTATCGTATTCCCCTATGAGATAGGTTGTGGGGCAGCTGGTGGCAACTGGGTGAAATACGAGAGACTCATAAGTCAGTTTGCCTTTGAATTAATTAATAATAAAAAACACTTCAAATTTATTATGGTATACAATTTAAATAAGATGAAAAATACAGACGACTTTTATAATTATTATCCATTCATTAACAGGAAATAAACCTTCGCAATTTTTATCGCTAATAGTTTCGTTATCCATATGATAATTCAAGCAAAGTTATTCGTTTTCTTTAATATATTAGTATAAGAGAAAATGAAATAAAAAAAAAAGGTGGGAGGTAAACTCTTTTAAAGAATACCAGTCATGTTTAAAATAGAGAGAGAGAGAGGTTATTATTTTCTAGCAACTTTCACTTGGTCTTTTTGATAAGAACTGACAACACAAATGTCTAATCACAATAAAGCAAAAAATAACGATTACTATATGGGTTTTTACAAGGTGCACAATGACGCCTTTATTCCCAAAATTGGCCTGGAGTTCTCTGCTGGTTCAGACCTATATAGTCTATTCCCGTGTACGATACCCTCTAATCACTGGGCAGAGATAAGAACCGGCGTGGCTTTAAAATTTGTCTCAAGGGTCGCCAGCAACAGCAAAATTCACAAATTGAAGGAAAGTGAAGAACGACGCAAAAAGGAGAAGGAGGAAGGAAAGTATTGTGTTCCTTTCCAATCATCCTGCAGAAATCTTGTAAAATTTGGATGATGCATCGTTTTTTCTTAAGATTCGCTCGAGGTCTGGAATGGCGTTAAACCACAATATCAATGTCGTTTCTCATCACTTTGAGGAGCTTAATAACGAGATTATAGTCACTGTTGTCAATACTGGGAGTAAGGAGTATGAGATGGAAGCGGGAACGAGGTTCGCACAAGCCATAGTGCACCTGACTACCAAAGAGAAGACGGTAGGAGGATCGGTCAAATACAAGCTCATCGGTAGCGACAAAAATTCTATCTTATTGCTCAAGGATTACAATGGAATGGGTAAGATGCCTGTCTTTCTAGCCGCGGAAGATTGCTCGATACCTCCTGATTCGTCAAAGTTGGTAGGTACCGGTATCGCCGTCAGCCTTCCTTCCATGTCGTGCTACATGCAGCTCCAGTCACCGCCGCTCTCTCCGTGTTATTCTGATATCAATGTGCAGGCGGGTGTCATAGACGCAGACTATAGAGGGGAGGTGAAGGTACTAATTAATAATCGGAGCAGTGGCAATACTCTAAGGGTGAGAGCTAAACAACCCGTAGCAATGGGCGTCGTGTACAATATTGCGTGTCCGATACGGGAAATTATCGAAATCAAACATCCCGAGAACGTTAAACCTATCGATGGAAATATGATCACTGTCATTAATGAATCAAATCTCTTTTATAAGAAGCAGAAAGACATGGGAATATTTTCAGTTTTAAGAGAGAATAATTTTCTCTTCACATTTTTCATGCAACAAGACTTACAATTAACACACAATATTACCAAGATATGCACTGGAGTTTTTGTAGAGTTAAACACATTTAAAGAGCAGAATCTGATTGCAGATATTATGTCTATTAAGAAAGGTATCGATGTAATGTCTTGGGAGATTAACAGTGATACCGAAGAGATAGTGCTCGTGTTTAAAAATGACTATGCGTGGAAGAATATTCTCAAGAAGGGAGAGAGAATCATTTCTGTGTTTGGTTAGTTCACTTGGCGTTGCTTGTTTAGAAAAGTTGAAGAGTTAGATGTGAAGGGTAGAGGGTGTAGAGGTTTTGGAAGCACAGGAATGAAGTGACTGGATATCTACACGAGTGTTACGAAAAACCTCTTTATTATCATAAAAAACACTAAATGATTATTTCATATATTAGATAGAAATTTTGGGTATATACGACACAATATAATTGTTTAAACGCCATTTCATCCAACTCGTACTACTTTCAAGATGGCGTGTATCCCCAAATCAGGTGTGGATGTATTAGATTGTGGGTATATATATATTCCCGGAAAGGATTGCTGTCGAAATAATATCGGCATTAAAAATGATATATCTACTGATGATGATATCGACATCTTCAAGACGTTCATCCCCGAACGGCGGGACGAGTTCGCGGTCCTGACCTTTCCCGATCACGAGAAAACATTATGGACAGATGAGGAGCTGCTCGACTTTAGGATCGAACCCGACTCGGTTGACCTCGTGTATTACACCCTCGGCAAGAGGGGCACTTGCGATCTCTGCCTGCTTCTGCGGATGCAATACAAGTCCAGACCGCTCTACGCGGAAATTCTCTACTTTGATAACGCGGCCGATGCAAACGTCGAAAGAGCAGCGCTTCAGAGCAGCATCGTCCTGACCTATAGTGTTCAGGACTTTATCGATTCCGTGGTGTCTTGTTACGAATATAGAGAAGAGTATATTCTTGACTCTGATCGTTGGAGTGAGGAGTGGGAGGTGGAAGATCGCGATTTCATATTTGAAAACATGCTAGTGCACCACGCAATAGTATGGGGCAATAATAATAATAATAATAATACTAACGACGCTAACGCCAAATTACGAAGGTCCTGGAGCGGTAACGGTTGTGCGCCGCCGCTGAAATGCCTGTGTCGCCAGTCGCCGATGCTGGGACAGCTGTACCGCGGGATCGTCTCCTCTCACAGAGAGGCGCTCTGGGGCGATTCCAAGCGTGCGGTCATGCCCGCATTGATCGGCAGGCAACTAAGCATCGTAAATCTAAAAGAGAGAAGAGCGTTTATAGCAGACATGCATTCGCAAAAGAATGCATGGTTATTCTGTTATTCGCACATCCTACAAATATATTGAAACACCAATGATATATAAAGCCTTTGTTAACATTATACCATTCTATGGTGTGCCATATTATGAAAATGGAGAGGGTAATGATCTCTCAAATGATGATTATGAACTGGAAGAATTTATTGGAGATGCTGCTTTTGTAATAAATGTCTGGCAATATCTTTCTGAAAAATATTCCAAGTCCTACAAACCTTCGGTAAATCCTATTATCAGGCACCTTCATCAAAAAACTTGGAGATGAAAAAAAATTCGAGACAACAATTTATCCTAACGTTTCTTTCCTGTCCGTGGTGGTCAACGATGACGACTATTGATAATCTTCAATAAATATAAATCTCGAGAATCCCCATTGTTTCTTTTCCATCTGTGGTCCGATTGATAGTGTAACAAATAAAGGTATTTAATAATTATAAAAAACGAATATTTTTTTTAGACTGGAATTAAGGGTGAGTGTTACACAATTTAATTTTAAGCATCAACTCGTTCAAGCTCGCATGTTTTTAAGATGAAGGATATTTCTAAATCGGGAGTTGAAGTGATACAATACTCGTATTTGTATTTCCGTGGAAAAAAAAGTTTTCCATTTAATATTAATATTAAATTAGACTGTTTTACTGACATTAACATCTTCGAAGCATTCATCCCCGGACGGCGGAACGAGTTTGCAGTCCTAACCTTTCCCGAGCACGAGAAAGAGTTATGGACAGACGAGGAGCTGCACAACTTTAGAGTCGAGCCCGACTCGGTTGACGTCGTGTATTACACCCTCGGCAAGAGGGGCACTTGCGATCTCTGCCTGCTTCTGCAGATGCAATACAAGTCCAAACCGCTCTACGCAGAGATTCTCTACTTTGATAACGCGGCCAATGCAAACGTCGAAAGAGCAGCGCATCAGAGCAGCATCGCCCTGACTTATAGCGTTCAGGACTTTCGATTCCGTAGTCGCTTGTTACGAACAAAGAGAAGTGTATACTCCGACTTGTAGCGTTCAGAGTTATATCAATACGCTATCATCTAACGAACATAGAGAAGCGTATTATTATGACTGGGGTGAGGAGTGGAAGGTGGAGGATCGCGATTTTATATTTGAAAACATGTTAGTGTACCACGCAATCAACAACGATAACACAAAATTACGGAGATCCTGGAGCGACAATTGTAGTGCGCTGAACTGCCTGTGTCACCAATCGTCGCAGCTAGGACTGCTGTGTCGCGGGATCCTCCGGTCGTAGAGAGGCGCTCTGGGGCGATTCCCAGCGTGCAGTCCTGCCCGTATTGATTGACAGGCAACTGAATATCTTGAATCTAAAAGAGAGACAAGTGTTTTTAACGGACATGCGAAAGAATGCATCGATAACAATATATAGTCCATCGGAACATATAGCAACATCAATGATATTCAAGATTTTTGTTAACATCATACCATATTACGGTATCCAGTATTATACAGATTGTAATATTTTGCTTAACTTTGATAATGAAGATGATGATGATTTATGTTGGAGTTTTATTGAAAACAACAATATGGTGTGGAAATATATTGCTGAAAAATATTCCAAGTCTTACAAACCTTCGAAAAAAAAACATCTCGAGAATTATCATCAAAAACTCTTACAGATAAAAAGGAAATTCGAGATGGGAATTTACCCCAATGTTTTTTTCCATCTGTGGAAATAATCAATAGTGAATAATTCGATGTTAGATAGTTATTCTGATGATGCTAAACATTTCTTCCAAAAAATGTCGATTCGATTTTTTTTTTTTTTTAGAAAGAAAATACAAGTGATGAATTTTTTGAGTGAGGGGGTATGATAAACATTTAACCTTAAAATAATAACTCTTTTTACCAATTCAAACACTTGAAGCCCTATAAAGGATACTAACAGTAACAATGTTAACATTTATATCGAATCACTGTTCGGGAATACATAATACGAGATTTGTTACAATAACATATGGATATCTATATTTTCCTGAAGAAAAATATGATTATTCGCGCGAAATATTAAAACGTTATGGAAGATATAATGACAAGTTTATCCGCGAGCATCGAAGCGAGTTTGTCACCCTGACCTTTCCCGACGAAGAACGCTCGCTCTGGACGGACGAGGAACTGCGCAACTTTTCGATCGACCCGAAATCGGTGGATTTGGTGTACTACATTCTCGACAGGAGAGACTCGCTCGATTTCTGCATGCTCCTACGAACGCATCGCGGTTCCAGACCCCTCTATGCGGAGATCATTTATTTGACAACGGAAGCGAAGCTCTGACTATGACGGGAAGGAGGTGTGATGGTGATGGTGAAGAAGAAGGAGGAGGAGGAAGAAGAAGAAAAGGAGGAGGAGGAGGAGGACCCTTTCAGAGCAGCATCACTCTAACCTACAGCGTTCAGCGCTTCCTCGATCATATCGTATCTAATTACGACCATTCTTCCCTCTATTGTTGTATGGGGGTTGACGAAACGTGGGAGGTGGAAGATCGCGACTTTATCTTTGAAAACATGCTAGCGTGCAATGCTATAGAAGGAGGTGACAATGCCAATATGGCGTCGCCATGGAGACGGCGGCAGCCGTCCTCACTGAAACAGCTCTGTTTTGGAGTCGTCTCCGTTAACAGAGAAGCGCTCTGGAACGATTCCGCGCGGGCGGACATATTGCCCGTATCGGTTCTCAGAAAACTGAAAGAACACATTAGTATCAAAAACCGACTCGAGAGAAAATTATTTATAAAATACATGTTAAACCAAAAAGATAAAAAAGAAATCAATCATAAACATAAAACACGTAAAATATTTAGTAATATTATACCATTTCTTATAGGCTTCAATGATGAAGTATATGAATATTACTATAATAATCGTGATATCCCTAATGTATGAGTGTTGTTCAATTTCGTATGGAAATATATTGCTGATAAGTATTTAATAGAAAACACATCCTCCGGAGTTACTTATAAAATAGAAAATATACCGACTGGATTTACTGGATTCGAAAAATTTTATCAGGAAAAAATAAAAAGGAAAAGACAACTCGAGAAGATGTATTATCCCAGAGTTAATTTTCCATAATACAATATATGTATGTATGTTTATATGTGTATATGTGTTAAAAAGTATAAAGGAATAATACAATATTGTTATCATTTCTTCCAAATATAGTCAAGAAAGAGTTAAAGAATACAGTATTGGATTGAATTATATAAATAAATAAAATCACATATTATCATTTATCTGATAGCTTTAATCGGTTTCATTGACATATTCAATCGTATCTTTTATAGTATTTTTTATATATACATTTTCTACAATCCTTATATTTTCAACGTCAATAGCATCATTGTTATTTTTTTTTCTTATATTTTGGTATATCCCGAGGAGAGTCCATTTTATTATATTGGGTTTATAACTAAGTGATTTTAGGTTATTATACATTCTTATATTGATATGTTTACTATTCTAGACATCATACTTGTATATTTCTATACTTATTACCATAACCCCCACCCCCTCCCTTCCCTTGACTAAAGAATATTATTCTTGTCTAACTTTGATAATCGATAATGAGCCACAAAAATATCTCGATATATCTCTCTTCCTGCCTCCAATTTTCACCAAGATGATTAAGTGTAAAAACATAATAGTATACGAAGAGAGAGCATTATATATATATATATATATATATATATATATATATATATATATATATATATATATATATATATATATATATATATATATATATATATATATATATATATATATATATATATATATATATATATATATATATATATATATATATATATATATATATATATATATATATATATATCCCGTTGAACGAGAAAGGTCATCTTACGGACTCTACCAACAAAAATTCTTCTCTTAGGAGGGGGTGTAAGCAAAAAACGTAACATTGTAGGAGAGTACATATCCTGTTGAATGAGATACAGAGCAAACGCTTTATAATATCAGCATCATCAACAGCGTCTACCAAAGCTATCAACTATCATATTCGCCTTTAAGGTTCTATCTATATAAGGATGTCGTACTCTAGTGTCAAATGTCCTAATCTCAATATAATAGATCTTACTGAAGAAGAAGAAAAAACAACCCCACTCATCTGACCAACAAAGAAGACTCCAAGGGCAAATCAGACACTCGAATAATTCAATTTGAATTGTCTAACGACATGGAATATGATGTTTGTATCAGTCCTAATCACAATAGCAAATTACTAGAAGTGATGAAGAATCGACAAGAGGTGATGATGAAGCATATTCATGATTTGGAAATGAAGGAGAAACAAATTCAAGACTATATACATGAAATATGTTGTGCTTTAGAAAGTTTGAGACAAAGGCATAATAAACTTGTCACGGCCACACAGTGTATGCAGAGGTCATTTGTGACAAGCTAGTATTAATAACCAATAAAAGAATATGGATTAAATTTGTTGTTTTTATTTATCAATAAATAACATGTATCAGTATAACTCACATACTCGCTTGTATTGAAAGACAGTAAACATTGACAATCCAGTAAAACTATATCGATCAAATTTGTTATTATTAACCTTTATCAGTATAAAGACATTCACTCGCACCAATACTTCACATAAAAAAAAAGCTCGCTCACTTGTATCAAAAATTTATTTACATCGACAATCCAGCAAAAGGATATGGATCAAATTTGTTGTTATTAACTTTTATTAAAGAATAACAATTTGCACCAGTAGTTCAAAAATTTATATTCAGATAAATATTTTTGTATCCAATATCCTGTAACAAAGCCTATGGCAGTTATAAATAATAAAAATGGCTTATTAATATCATTATTATCAATATTACCATTAACATTCAAGAACATTCCCATTTCTTGTATTGATCCATCACAGTCACAGTTGACAAACACGAAAGGTTTATCGATGATAATAACATCTTGCTCTTTGGAATCATCTTCCGTTATTTCAGATTTTCCTTCGTTAATCTCGATAAAAGGCCAACTGTTTTTATAATTTTGATTTGGTATATAGGATTTTTCAATAACAAACTTGGGAATATGAACAATACTCGATTTATCTTCACTGAATGTGCAGTGCAAATTTAACCAGTTTATGGAATTTACCAAATTTATTAGATCTTTTCTTCCTGAAGATTTTTTGGGCATTAAAATCCAGTGCAGTGACCCATCATACATCTTCATTTGTATGATTTCGCAATTCTTATCGTATGCTTCGCTAGATCTGTAAATGCCGCCGCTTCGTGTAAATTTTACAGCGCGGATCTTGCTCACACTTCCATTTTTCTTGAATACAATGTCGTCAGACGTATCATAATCCCAAGCACTTGTAAAATATCTAATTTCCGGATTTTCCGTTTTTGTAGATTGATAGTCGCTAGATTCATTTCTAGTAAGGAAACCTCTTGCCTGGGCAATAATATATATCCTTTTATTTTCAATTCTTCTTCTTCTGGATGTACAAGTCTTCTTGTCCAAATAGAAAAAGATTCTTCTTCTGGATGTACAAGTCTTCTTGTCCAAATAGAAAAAGATTCATCGTTTTTTTCTTGATTTTGCTATCTCAAGAAAACGCAGGCTAGACATGAAGTTTAGATCGTTGGGTGTTTCTATAGACGAGTACCCCATTATCTTTATCCGTCGTTACTAATCTCAAAGGAGAGAAATATACAAAAATGTATATGTGCTTAACTGAACAGGCTATTAGAACCTATCAAACAGGTTATTAAAACCCATCAAAGTAAAAAAATATACTTAATTGTCCTTATAAATATATTTGTCCTTGTCGGGGTTAACCAGAGAAACAATGGTCTAAAAACAACTCTCTGGTTGATAGAACAATATCTATATAGATAAAATAAAAATGAGCACAACTAATAAATCACAGCACCATCACGATGGTGATATCAATAACAAAAATAGGAATGATGATAATGAAAACTTGCTTACATTAACCGACAAGACCACCAAGACCATCACGCCATCCTCGTCAACTCTGAATGAGACTATAAATGACACAATAATAATAATAAGTGATATAATAACAATAATAAGTGACACAATAACGATGTTAAATGACACAATAACGATGCTAAATGTTAGAATAAAACTAAATAACACGAAGCTAAAAGAGTTAAATGATGAAATAAAAAAAAATGAGGATATATGTAACGAGAATAATATTATGAAAGAAACGCAAAAAAGAAATGAAGAAATGTGCAAAAATACTGAAGAAAAAATATGCAGCAAAAGTGCTAATATTGTCAATCCATATGAAATGATGAGGATGACATGTATAATATGTTAACATGATCGTACCAAGAAAGAGATATACAATTAAAAAAAAGAAGATTTATTCTTATAAACGGTGAGTATAAATAAATAATAATAACAATATCGTTACATCTTTCACCTATTATGTGGGAGGAAAATATAATTAAATAAATCTAAAAAATAAAATTTAAACGAATACTGGAGCTAAGAGCATATATTTCTCTTCTTCCCAAAGAACCACCTTACCATGAGATTAAGAAAGGCCTCACTACAAATTTCAAACTACAAACTACAAAAAAGGAAGAGAAAGCCAAGATTGGAGGAGATGACGAGAAACAAGAGGAAAATAAGCCATCTACGATACTCAATCAAGAAAAAAAAGCATGGCGATTTCCAAGTCTTGAAAAAGGACGATGACGATGAAGAATGAATTTAAATGAAAANGAAACCTTATATAGTCTATTCCCGTTGTACGATACCCTCTATCACTTGGGCAGAGATAAGAACCGGCGTGGCTTTAAAATTTGTCTCAAGGGTCGCCAGCAACAGCAAAATTCACAAATTGAAGGAAAGTGAAGAACGACGCAAAAAGGAGAAGGAGGAAGGAAAGTATTGTGTTCCTTTCCAATCATCCTGCAAGAAATCTTGTAAAATTTTGGATGATGCATCGTTTTTTCTTAAGATTCGCTCTGGAATGGCGTTAAACCACAATATCAATGTCGTTTCTCATCACTTTGAGGAGCTTAATAACGAGATTATAGTCACTGTTGTCAATACTGGAGTAAGGAGTATGAGATGGAAGCGGAACGAGGTTCGCACAAGCCATAGTGCACCTGACTACCAAAGAGAGACGGTAGGAGGATCGGTCAAATACAAGCTCATCGGTAGCGACAAAAATTCTATCTTATTGCTCAAGGATTACAATGGAATGGGTAAGATGCCTGTCTTTCTAGCCGCGGAAGATTGCTCGATACCTCCTGATTCGTCAAAGTTGGTAGGTACCGGTATCGCCGTCAGCCTTCCTTCCATGTCGTGCTACATGCAGCTCCAGTCACCGCCGCTCTCTCCGTGTTATTCTGATATCAATGTGCAGGCGGGTGTCATAGACGCAGACTATAGAGGGGAGGTGAAGGTACTAATTAATAATCGGAGCAGTGGCAATACTCTAAGGGTGAGAGCTAAACAACCCGTAGCAATGGGCGTCGTGTACAATATTGCGTGTCCGATACGGGAAATTATCGAAATCAAACATCCAGAACGTTAAACCTATCGATGGAAATATGATCACTGTCATTAATGAATCAAATCTCTTTTATAAGAAGCAGAAAGACATGGGAATATTTTCAGTTTTAAGAGAGAATAATTTTCTCTTCACATTTTTCATGCAACAAGACTTACAATTAACACACAATATTACCAAGATATGCACTGGAGTTTTTGTAGAGTTAAACACATTTAAAGAGCAGAATCTGATTGCAGATATTATGTCTATTAAGAAAGGTATCGATGTAATGTCTTGGGAGATTAACAGTGATACCGAAGAGATAGTGCTCGTGTTTAAAAATGACTATGCGTGGAAGAATATTCTCAAGAAGGGAGAGAGAATCATTTCTGTGTTTGTGGTTAGTTCACTTGGCGTTGCTTGTTTAGAAAAGGTTGAAGAGTTAGATGTGAAGGGTAGAGGGTGTAGAGGTTTTGGAAGCACAGGAATGAAGTGACTGGATATCTACACGAGTGTTACGAAAAACCTCTTTATTATCATAAAAACACTAAATGATTATTTCATATATTAGATAGAAATTTTGGGTA
Organism: Penaeus vannamei; assembly: GCF_003789085.1. NCBI lineage: Eukaryota > Metazoa > Arthropoda > Malacostraca > Decapoda > Penaeidae > Penaeus > Penaeus vannamei. The sequence goes on along the minus strand of NW_020872350.1, from coordinate 77,011 downwards.
TATACGACACAATATAATTGTTTAAACGCCATTTCATCCAACTCGTACTACTTTCAAGATGGCGTGTATCCCCCCAATCAGGTGTGGATGTATTAGATTGTGGGTATATATATATTCCCGGAAAGGATTGCTGTCGAAATAATATCGGCATTAAAAATGATATATCTACTGATGATGATATCGACATCTTCAAGACGTTCATCCCCGAACGGGGGGACGAGTTCGCGGTCCTGACCTTTCCCGATCACGAGAAAACATTATGGACAGATGAGGAGCTGCTCGACTTTAGGATCGAACCGACTCGGTTGACCTCGTGTATTACACCCTCGGCAAGAGGGGCACTTGCGATCTCTGCCTGCTTCTGCGGATGCAATACAAGTCCAGACCGCTCTACGCGGAAATTCTCTACTTTGATAACGCGGCCGATGCAAACGTCGAAAGAGCAGCGCTTCAGAGCAGCATCGTCCTGACCTATAGTGTTCAGGACTTTATCGATTCCGTGGTGTCTTGTTACGAATATAGAGAAGAGTATATTCTTGACTCTGATCGTTGGAGTGAGGAGTGGGAGGTGGAAGATCGCGATTTCATATTTGAAAACATGCTAGTGCACCACGCAATAGTATGGGCAATAATAATAATAATAATAATACTAACGACGCTAACGCCAAATTACGAAGGTCCTGGAGCGGTAACGGTTTGCGCGCGCCGCTGAAATGCCTGTGTCGCCAGTCGCCGATGCTGGGACAGCTGTACCGCGGGATCGTCTCCTCTCACAGAGAGGCGCTCTGGGGCGATTCCAAGCGTGCGGTCATGCCCGCATTGATCGGCAGGCAACTAAGCATCGTAAATCTAAAAGAGAGAAGAGCGTTTATAGCAGACATGCATTCGCAAAAGAATGCATGGTTATTCTGTTATTCGCACATCCTACAAACATATATTGAAACACCAATGATATATAAAGCCTTTGTTAACATTATACCATTCTATGGTGTGCCATATTATGAAAATGGAGAGGGTAATGATCTCTCAAATGATGATTATGAACTGGAAGAATTTATTGGAGATGCTGCTTTTGTAATAAATGTCTGGCAATATCTTTCTGAAAAATATTCCAAGTCCTACAAACCTTCGGTAAATCCTATTATCAGGCACCTTCATCAAAAAAACTTGGAGATGAAAAAGAAATTCGAGACAACAATTTATCCTAACGTTTCTTTCCTGTCCGTGGTGGTCAACGATGACGACTATTGATAATCTTCAATAAATATAAATCTCGAGAATCCCCATTGTTTCTTTTCCATCTGTGGTCCGATTGATAGTGTAACAAATAAAGGTATTTAATAATTATAAAAAACGAATATTTTTTTTAGACTGGAATTAAGGGTGAGTTACACAATTTAATTATTTAAGCATCAACTCGTTCAAGCTCGCATGTTTTTAAGATGAAGGATATTTCTAAATCGGGAGTTGAAGTGATACAATACTCGTATTTGTATTTCCGTGGAAAAAGTTTTCCATTTAATATTAATATTAAATTAGACTGTTTTACTGACATTAACATCTTCGAAGCATTCATCCCCGGACGGCGGAACGAGTTTGCAGTCCTAACCTTTCCCGAGCACGAGAAAGAGTTATGGACAGACGAGGAGCTGCACAACTTTAGAGTCGAGCCCGACTCGGTTGACGTCGTGTATTACACCCTCGGCAAGAGGGGCACTTGCGATCTCTGCCTGCTTCTGCAGATGCAATACAAGTCCAAACCGCTCTACGCAGAGATTCTCTACTTTGATAACGCGGCCAATGCAAACGTCGAAAGAGCAGCGCATCAGAGCAGCATCGCCCTGACTTATAGCGTTCAGGACTTTATCGATTCCGTAGTCGCTTGTTACGAACAAAGAGAAGTGTATACTCCGACTTGTAGCGTTCAGAGTTATATCAATACGCTATCATCTAACGAACATAGAGAAGCGTATTATTATGACTGGGGTGAGGAGTGGAAGGTGGAGGATCGCGATTTTATATTTGAAAACATGTTAGTGTACCACGCAATCAACGATAACACAAAATTACGGAGATCCTGGAGCGACAATTGTAGTGCGCTGAACTGCCTGTGTCACCAATCGTCGCAGCTAGGACTGCTGTGTCGCGGGATCCTCTCCGGTCGTAGAGAGGCGCTCTGGGGCGATTCCCAGCGTGCAGTCCTGCCCGTATTGATTGACAGGCAACTGAATATCTTGAATCTAAAAGAGAGACAAGTGTTTTTAACGGACATGCGAAAGAATGCATCGATAACAATATATAGTCCATCGGAACATATAGCAACATCAATGATATTCAAGATTTTTGTTAACATCATACCATATTACGGTATCCAGTATTATACAGATTGTAATATTTTGCTTAACTTTGATAATGAAGATGATGATGATTTATGTTGGAGTTTTATTGAAAACAACAATATGTGTGGAAATATATTGCTGAAAAATATTCCAAGTCTTACAAACCTTCGAAAAAAAAACATCTCGAGAATTATCATCAAAAACTCTTACAGATAAAAAGGAAATTCGAGATGGGAATTTACCCCAATGTTTCTTTTCCATCTGTGGAAATAATCAATAGTGAATAATTCGATGTTAGATAGTTATTCTGATGATGCTAAACATTTCTTCCAAAATGTCGATTCGATTTTTTTTTTTTTAGAAAGAAAATACAAGTGATGAAATTTTTTGAGTGAGGGGGTATGATAAACATTTTAACCTTAAAATAATAACTCTTTTTACCAATTCAAACACTTGAAGCCCTATAAAGGATACTAACAGTAACAATGTTAACATTTATATCGAATCACTGTTCGGGAATACATAATACGAGATTTGTTACAATAACATATGGATATCTATATTTTCCTGAAGAAAAATATGATTATTCGCGCGAAATATTAAAACGTTATGGAAGATATAATGACAAGTTTATCCGCGAGCATCGAAGCGAGTTTGTCACCCTGACCTTTCCCGACGAAGAACGCTCGCTCTGGACGGACGAGGAACTGCGCAACTTTTCGATCGACCCGAAATCGGTGGATTTGGTGTACTACATTCTCGACAGGAGAGACTCGCTCGATTTCTGCATGCTCCTACGAACGCATCGCGGTTCCAGACCCCTCTATGCGGAGATCATTTATTTTGACAACGGAAGCGAAGCTCTGACTATGACGGGAAGGAGGTGTGATGGTGATGGTGAAGAAGAAGGAGGAGGAGGAAGAAGAAGAAAAGGAGGAGGAGGAGGACCCTTTCAGAGCAGCATCACTCTAACCTACAGCGTTCAGCGCTTCCTCGATCATATCGTATCTAATTACGACCATTCTTCCCTCTATTGTTGTATGGGGGTTGACGAAACGTGGGAGGTGGAAGATCGCGACTTTATCTTTGAAAACATGCTAGCGTGCAATGCTATAGAAGGAGGTGACAATGCCAATATGGCGTCGCCATGGAGACGGCGGCAGCCGTCCTCACTGAAACAGCTCTGTTTTGGAGTCGTCTCCGTTAACAGAGAAGCGCTCTGGAACGATTCCGCGCGGGCGGACATATTGCCCGTATCGGTTCTCAGAAAACTGAAGAACACATTAGTATCAAAAACCGACTCGAGAGAAAATTATTTATAAAATACATGTTAAACCAAAAAGATAAAAAAGAAATCAATCATAAACATAAAACACGTAAAATATTTAGTAATATTATACCATTTCTTATAGGCTTCAATGATGAAGTATATGAATATTACTATAATAATCGTGATATCCCTATAATGTATACTGAGTGTTGTGGGTTCAAATTTCGTATGGAAATATATTGCTGATAAGTATTTAATAGAAAACACATCCTCCGGAGTTACTTATAAAATAGAAAATATACCGACTGGATTTACTGGATTCGAAAAATTTTATCAGGAAAAAATAAAAGGAAAAGACAACTCGAGAAGATGTATTATCCAGAGTTAATTTTCCATAATACAATATATGTATGTATGTTTATATGTGTATATGTGTTAAAAAGTATAAAGGAATAATACAATATTGTTATCATTTCTTCCAAATATAGTCAAGAAAGAGTTAAAGAATACAGTATTGGATTGAATTATATAAATAAATAAAATCACATATTATCATTTATCTGATAGCTTTAATCGGTTTCATTGACATATTCAATCGTATCTTTTATAGTATTTTTTATATATACATTTTCTACAATCCTTATATTTTCAACGTCAATAGCATCATTGTTATTTTTTTTTCTTATATTTTGGTATATCCCGAGGAGAGTCCATTTTATTATATTGGGTTTATAACTAAGTGATTTTAGGTTATTATACATTCTTATATTGATATGTTTACTATTCTAGACATCATACTTGTATATTTCTATACTTATATTACCATAACCCCCACCCCCTCCCTTCCCTTGACTAAAGAATATTATTCTTGTCTAACTTTGATAATCGATAATGAGCCACAAAAATATCTCGATATATCTCTCTTCCTGCCCAATTTTCACCAAGATGATTAAGTGTAAAAACATAATAGTATACGAAGAGAGAGAGTATATATATATATATATATATATATATATATATATATATATATATATATATATATATATATATATATATATATATATATATATATATATATATATATATATATATATATATATATATATATATATATATATATATATATATATATATATATATATATATATATATATATATATATATATATATATATATATATATCCCGTTGAACGAGAAAGGTCATCTTACGGACTCTACCAACAAAAATTCTTCTCTTAGGAGGGGGTGTAAGCAAAAAACGTAACATTGTAGGAGAGTACATATCCTGTTGAATGAGATACAGAGCAAACGCTTTATAATATCAGCATCATCAACAGCGTCTACCAAAGCTATCAACTATCATATTCGCCTTTAAGGTTCTATCTATATAAGGATGTCGTACTCTAGTGTCAAATGTCCTAATCTCAATATAATAGATCTTACTGAAGAAGAAGAAAATAACAACCCCACTCATCTGACCAACAAAGAAGACTCCAAGGGCAAATCAGACACTCGAATAATTCAATTTGAATTGTCTAACGACATGGAATATGATGTTTGTATCAGTCCTAATCACAATAGCAAATTACTAGAAGTGATGAAGAATCGACAAGAGGTGATGATGAAGCATATTCATGATTGGAAATGAAGGAGAAACAAATTCAAGACTATATACATGAAATATGTTGTGCTTTAGAAAGTTTGAGACAAAGGCATAATAAACTTGTCACGGCCACACAGTGTATGCAGAGGTCATTTGTGACAAGCTAGTATTAATAACCAATAAAAGAATATGGATTAAATTTGTTGTTTTTATTTATCAATAAATAACATGTATCAGTATAACTCACATAACTCGCTTGTATTGAAAGACAGTAAACATTGACAATCCAGTAAAACTATATCGATCAAATTTGTTATTATTAACCTTTATCAGTATAAAGACATTCACTCGCACCAATACTTCACATAAAAAAAAAGCTCGCTCACTTGTATCAAAAATTTATTTACATCGACAATCCAGCAAAAGGATATGGATCAAATTTGTTGTTATTAACTTTTATTAAAGAATAACAATTTGCACCAGTAGTTCAAAAATTTATATTCAGATAAATATTTTTGTATCCAATATCCTGTAACAAAGCCTATGGTTTATAAATAATAAAAATGGCTTATTAATATCATTATTATCAATATTACCATTAACATTCAAGAACATTCCCATTTCTTGTATTGATCCATCACAGTCACAGTTGACAAACACGAAAGGTTTATCGATGATAATAACATCTTGCTCTTTGGATCATCTTCCGTTATTTCAGATTTTCCTTCGTTAATCTCGATAAAAGGCCAACTGTTTTTTATAATTTTGATTTGGTATATAGGATTTTTCAATAACAAACTTGGGAATATGACAATACTCGATTTATCTTCACTGAATGTGCAGTGCAAATTTAACCAGTTTATGGAATTTACCAAATTTATTAGATCTTTTCTTCCTGAAGATTTTTTGGGCATTAAAATCCAGTGCAGTGACCCATCATACATCTTCATTTGTATGATTTCGCAATTCTTATCGTATGCTTCGCTAGATCTGTAAATGCCGCCGCTTCGTGTAAATTTTACAGCGCGGATCTTGCTCACACTTCCATTTTCTTGAATACAATGTCGTCAGACGTATCATAATCCCAAGCACTTGTAAAATATCTAATTTCCGGATTTTCCGTTTTTGTAGATTGATAGTCGCTAGATTCATTTCTAGTAAGGAAACCTCTTGCCTGGGCAATAATATTATATCCTTTTATTTTCAATTCTTCTTCTTCTGGATGTACAAGTCTTCTTGTCCAAATAGAAAAAGATTCTTCTTCTGGATGTACAAGTCTTCTTGTCCAAATAGAAAAAGATTCATCGTCTTTTCTTGATTTTGCTATCTCAAGAAAACGCAGGCTAGACATGAAGTTTAGATCGTTGGGTGTTTCTATAGACGAGTACCCCATTATCTTTATCCGTCGTTACTAATCTCAAAGGAGAGAATATACAAAATGTATATGTGCTTAACTGAACAGGCTATTAGAACCTATCAAACAGGTTATTAAAACCCATCAAAGTAAAAAAATATACTTAATTGTCCTTATAAATATATTTGTCCTTGTCGGGGTTAACCAGAGAAACAATGGTCTAAAAACAACTCTCTGGTTGATAGAACAATATCTATATATAGATAAAATAAAAATGAGCACAACTAATAAATCACAGCACCATCACGATGGTGATATCAATAACAAAAATAGGAATGATGATAATGAAAACTTGCTTACATTAACCGACAAGACCACCAAGACCATCACGCCATCCTCGTCAACTCTGAATGAGACTATAAATGACACAATAATAATAATAAGTGATATAATAACAATAATAAGTGACACAATAACGATGTTAAATGACACAATAACGATGCTAAATGTTAGAATAAAACTAAATAACACGAAGCTAAAAGAGTTAAATGATGAAATAAAAAAAAATGAGGATATATGTAACGAGAATAATATTATGAAAGAAACGCAAAAAAGAAATGAAGAAATGTGCAAAAATACTGAAGAAAAAATATGCAGCAAAAGTGCTAATATTGTCAATCCATATGAAATGATGAGGATGACATGTATAATATGTTAACATGATCGTACCAAGAAAGAGATATACAATTAAAAAAAAGAAGATTTATTCTTATAAACGGTGAGTATAAATAAAAATAATAACAATATCGTTACATCTTTCACCTATTATGTGGGAAAATATAATTAAATAAATCTAAAAATATAAATTTAAACGAATACTGGAGCTAAGAGCATATATTTCTCTTCTTCCCAAAGAGCCACCTTACCATGAGATTAAGAAAGGCCTCACTACAAATTTCAAACTACAAACTACAAAAAAGGAAGAGAAAGCCAAGATTGGAGGAGATGACGAGAAACAAGAGGAAAATAAGCCATCTACGATACTCAATCAAGAAAAAAAAGCATGGCGATTTCCAAGTCTTGAAAAAGGACGATGACGATGAAGATGAATTTATTAATGAAAAGGACGATGATGATGAAGATGAATTTAATAATGATACCCCAAAAACAGATACGTTACAGCAAGAACAACAACAAGAGCAACAAAGCAAACATA
>NW_020872350.1:52375-67118 GCF_003789085.1 Penaeus vannamei | reverse complement strand
GACAATGCAAGTGTTGAAAATAGTTGGTGCAAGGACACAACCTTGCCTCACTCCTGAACTAACAGGAAAGAAGCTCGACAGGCCCCCACCACACTTTACAGCACTTTCAGTACCAGTATACAGGCTTGCTATTAGTCCAATAATCCTTGTTGGTATTCCTCTCAGCCTCAGGATCTCCCAAAGTGACTCCCGATGCACCGTATCGAACGCCTTCTTGAGGTCGATGTAGGCTGCAAGCAGCCCACGCCCGAACTCACGACGGCGCTCTACAATGACTCGAAGCGCGAGGATTCGGTCTATGTGGACTTACCAGGAGTGAATCCGGATTGCTCCAGTCTCTGGTGCCTCAGTAGATGGTCTCTGATACGTCTCAGAAGGATGTGGGCGAGAACCTTGCCTGGTATACTGAGCAGTGTGATGCCTCGGTGATTGCTGCAGTCCCAACGGTCCCTTCCCCTTCCAGAGAGGGATGACCACACCCCTCAACAGGTCAGGAGGAACGGAACCAGACTGCCAGATGGCAGCCAGGACAGCATGTAACCAGCATGGAGGGAGGGTCCTCACTGATAGGTGGATCCGGCAGCGGGATCTCGACACTACCCGCATCCAAGTTAACTGTTGGTGGGTCAACCTGGTACAGCTGCTCAAAATACTCAGCCCAACGTTCCCGCACCGCAACAGGATCTGAAACGATCTGACCACTTACTGAGCGAACTGCTGTCACCTGTGAAGAGGGCTTGGAGTTCAGCTTTCTCAGGGCTTGGTATGCAGGACGAAGGTCATTTACTAAGAAATGGCCTTCTACCTCCTCTGCAAGACTCCTAATAAACTGTTCCTTGTCCCTTCTTAACAGGGACCGAGTTCTGCGCACATGAGACCGGTGCAATTCCCGATCCCCTGTCAGACGAGCCGCAAACATGCATCTGTGGCTTCCAGTGTCTCCTGCGAGATGGAATTCTGTACTGCTCTCGGGCGTACACCAATCGTATCTTGAGCTGCATCAAGCGTTTCACGCTTAAAGGTATCCCACAGAAGAACAGGGTCTGTCAGACTGCCAAGCACTGCGAAACGATCAGAGATTGCCTCAGCAAACCCGCGGGCACACTCCCCCTCCTCAGCCTGTCCAAATGAAACACCCTAGGGTGATCATTTGACCGCTGGGGGGTTTTGAAGTGGACCCGGAGGGTAGCCACAACCAATCTATGGTCAGTACCACTCCTGTACACCTTGCAATTCTGAAGGATCCTCCAACGAGTGCTAACAAGTATGTGGTCGATCTCCTTGGCTGCGTTACCCGCATCACTGTACCATGTCCAGCGATGTGGGTCTGGGCGCTGGTACCAGGAGCCAGAAATCCTCAATTTCTGGGACCTAGCAAAGTCCCGGAAAAGGAGGCTATTCTCGCTACCGGCATCAGCTCCTGAACCATGGGGACCGACAGACATCTCATAGCCAGCTCGATCACAGCCAGATACCGCATTGAAGTCGCCCAGAACAATGCGAATATCTCGTCGGGGACATCTGTCTACCACAGATGTAAGTTTGGCGTAGAACATCTCTTTCACGTCAAGTTTACAAACATCGGTAGGAGCGTACACAGCAATAAGAGACATGAAGCCAAAAGAAAGCTTCAATCTCAATACCATTATACGCTCATCAACAGGAGTAACCTCTACTACCGAGGGCTGGAGTCTGCTGGAGATGGCAATGGCTACTCCCTGGAGATGGTGGCCATCGCTGCGGCCCGACCAGTAATAGGTGTAGCCACCTACACAGGTCATGCCGCTGCCAGGCCTCCTCACCTCCGAGAGAGCAGCCACCTCAACTCTCAGCCTCCCCAGTTCCCTCGACAGTAGAGGCAACCGATCATCCTGACGCAAAGAACGACGTTCCAAGCCCCACCCTAACTTCCCGCCTGAGGTTCAGCCTCTGGCAGTCGCTCCGGGTGGATGCCACCTCTGCCACCCCCACCGACGCTGCCCCATATAAAAGGGGGTGGCGGGCTGCGTGCCCCATCATCCACCTGTGGGGTTCCGAGGGCTTTCCCCCACAAGCTTCACTCTGGGCTGGCGGCCACCAGAGCGCAGGCGAGACGGGTAGTTCCCGTTCCCAGCCTGCGCTCCAGCAGTCGCCGCTCCCAGCAGGGCCCACAGTCCGCCTCACTTGCTGGGTGGGAGGGGCTTTTTCCCCTCCTCCCCAGCCTTTCCATTTAATTTTGCACTGCCGATTGGTTTATATCTGGGGGGAGGAGGACTGGCAAGGCCCACCTCCCCGAGCCTCCATTAACCCAGGGGGCTAGGGGGCAGGAGTTGGTACAGGGCCAGGGCGTGTCCACACGCCGGTGGGCCATGGCCCTGACCTCTGGGGCCTCCTGCTGCTCCGAGATCCCCCTCAGTTTAGCCTGGAACCGCAAGGTACCCAGTTTCCATGGGCGGCCACGAGGAGGCACTGCAGGGAGTCTCGATGATGGAGAGGCTATGCACTGGCAGGGGGAGGCTTATGCAGAGCTGCTCCCTTTTTCGCATGAGGCTAGCCAGCGGTGGCAGCTGTAAGCGAGAAGGCATGCAGAAGCTCTTAACACTAACTAGACTACCACTCCATCGCTTCACACCACCCTGCGCATGAAGCACCCACCCAACGTTAGTTGAACGTCTATAATTACTGGATATAGAATCATAGCAAATTCTTCTCTTATCATATATTTGTAATAAGGCGATTGTACATGTTTACCATTTTCTATACTATAAGAAATTACCTTATTTGTAAGGATCATGAGAAGGCGCCAAAATACTCCAACAAAGTCAACGAATAGATTCAAACTGTGCATCACATAGTCCATATCTCCTCGGCGTGCTCTCTCAACAATGAACTGAGTGTCATAGACTATAAAGCCACACATGACTGCTAGACCAATGTACAAATTTGCCTAAAAAAAATAAGACAGACATAAAAAGCATAGAAATAATAATTATCAGAATAATAATACTCATTGATTTATAATAAAAAAAGACAATCTCCATTATTAGACTTACCTTAAAAAGGAGTTGAGAGCCAAAGAAGATATTATATATCGAAACCCAAATGAGGGTTAACAATACCGACATCAGTGTACCTCTAAGATAGAGGTAATGACCATCAGGAGCATAGAGAGCTGATAGGGAGAAGCAAGCAAATATCACACTTGCGCCGAGCAGAGCTTGCAAAACCTATAAAAAATATATATATATATAATAAATTAAAAGTCAGTCAATATAAATATAGTTAAACGTTCAAATATTAATGACATAACTATATGAATAAAATGACGATGTGTATCCTTAATAGATTCACTTACCAATGCAGGGTTGATAGTCACAGCCAGATTCAAAAATGGGCCAAGGTTACAGCCAGTCAAGAAGGCAAAGATACCAAGGAGAGAAAGTCTCTGCAGCTGGTTTTTGCCATCATAAGGTGTAAATACGAGTAATATTAATACCCAAATGGCACTCAGAAAAGTCATCAATCCAGAACTAATAAATGTGCTGAACATGTGGGCATAGCCACCAACAGAGGCTGCTATGGTAGCAAGGGTGAGAGTAGCATATACATTCTTCAAGTGTATCCTCACTGGAGTCTCATATTTATTTTTTAAATTCATATTCTTCAAATATATCCTGACTGGAATATCCCTGTAAAGATATAAATATATATATATATATATATATATATATATATATAAAAAATATAGTCTACAAAAATAACCCTCTTTCATATAACACAAAAAGTTTGTTTCCATTATTTCATCACTATAACCATTACGGTATTAATATAATGTCATATAAATTTTCTAACATTATTTATATGCAGGCAAGTATGGGTTGTCGTTATGAAGAGATTAACACAAGACCTTGATTAATACAAGAGACTTTGTATCTCTTGTAGAAGAAACACGAGTATTAAACGGTAAAGAATATATCCACCCCGATATATATATATATATATATATATATATATATATATATATATATATATATATATATATATATATATATATATATATATTTTATAAAATGAATAGACAATTAAAGCAAAAATATCTTCTCGTCATTACCGGAATTAAACACAACAAAAAGCTGAGGAAACAAACGACCTCCTTAATACGGAAAACCGATACAGTGAGTGGAAAGAAAAAGATTCAAACATGTTAATAAATAGATAAAAGTAGATTTCTCTTAATATTAATGCATCTGTTTCTTTATTCCCATGGAATTATCGACAGCTATGTCGATATAGACTTCTGGTTCGGATTACTAAAACGACGCGAGATTAAAGTAATAACATTTTCCGACGAGCGAAATACTGGGAAAGTGAAGAGGAGATGAGTCGGTTTTTGACCGAGTCAATAGCCGTAGATCGCATTTATTATTATGCTGCTAATGGGAGTATATCCGTACCCAATATTTGTTTTCTTTTAAGAACGCATTATAGAAGAAGACCGCTATATGTAGAGATAATGTATTTTGATAATAGGTTAATAAAAAGTAGCATTATCTTAACTTATGACACGCAGCGTTTTATGGATTCCATAATATCTTCTTACAATGAACGTGAAACAATATTTAAGAAAGTGTTCAACGACGACATTAACATACAAAGGTCTTGGAATAACGTTTCGTCGTTAGAACGTCTCTGTTGTTTAACCATGGGTAAATACTGGAATACCTTAACTTCAGTATTTATCGGTACCTCGGTTAATTAGGAATAGTATAGATAACACTTTGCAAGCTCAAGAGATTGAAAATAGATATGAAAGGAAAATTTTCAAGAGAAACATGCAAGAAAAGTATGCAAAGCGACTTTGGTAAGTGAGTATTATTAACATATACACACTATATATATATATATATATATATATATATATATATATATATATATATATATATATATATATATATATATATATATATATATATATTTGGAGAGGGTGTATGTTTATATCATCAATTCTAATACAATTATCAGAAATAAAAGATATAAAATAAACTGCATTGCCAGCCAATCTTACTTAAAGCGAAGAAAAGGGTTGAGAGAGAGAGACACGAATGGAATAATGCTTGATAATTTTTTTTTGCAAACAAAATGTTTATTAGACCAATTTAACGCGAGGAGACATGGTGTAACTACACTTGTTTCTCCTGACGAACACAAATACTGGGAAGAAAAGCCACCATACGATATTAGAATTGTACCAGAATCTGTAGCCTATACATATCATTTTACGTTTATTCGAAAAGGTAAAGATAAGTGCGACTTCCATCTTCTTCTTAGATTACGATGCAGATTAGGGTCTCAACTGCTATACGTTGAAATTATGTACTTTGAAGATAAAAAGGACGAAAGTTGTATATACTTCACCTTTGATAACACGCGCTTTATAGACTCGACATCGTCTTCATCATCATTGAATTCTTTTCTGTTTTGATGATATAGGAATACAAACAAAACTAGAAGAAAAGAGAAAGCTGTTTTATAGACATCATCTGTTAAGATATTTATATATGTAAAATATAGTGATTACGAAAGCGCTATAATTAAGCTAGATAGTTTATATTTGAGAGATCCAAATGAACTTTATTCAAGGCATTTGTTACTTAATAGGAAACAAAACTTAAACGAATCTCTAGAAGAATATTTACAAGACCTCAAAAAAATGAGGAAGGATCATAACTTCAAGATGATATAGAGTGTAGAAAAATATCGTTAAGAATTCGTCCGTGATGCTTTCATCAACGATATCGCTTCACCACCGATAAGGCAACATCTTTTTAGAGAATAAGAATCTTGATCTGGACGGTATTTATGAGCAAGCCCTTGCACTAGATGCGGCCCAACGTCATGTCAATGACTGTGTTTCAGAAATTAATAATACACCTCTTCAGATTATTCAACAAGTCAATCATTTGTCGTACATGACAAGAATATAATCAGGTAAATGTCATTGTTGTCTATCTAACTACAGACAAACAGATAGACTGACTATAAAGAAGCTCCTCAGAAATCGACAAAAAGTTAAAGAAAAAAAAAAGATAATCTTGGAAATTTGTCTCTATTCCTGAGAGTTGACATAAACATTATACATAAATATATGTATATAAGATGTAACTGGCTGATGTAAAAAAACAGAACAAAACATATAATGGAAAAGAAAGAAGAGAAGGCGATTAAGGTTTGGTCAGCAGACCGCAAACTTCGTCACGGAGTCGTAGCCGAGAGCTTCCAGGATTTCATAGAAAAAGGTGCGGCAAAATTGGGCATAAGAGATACAAGTTCTATAACGGCAACATTGTTTGATGGAACCATCATTGACGACGATTACTGGAAGACTACCAAACCATACCAGACTCTTCTTCTCAACACCACCTAAGACCACAATTGAAAAAGATGAATTTACGTACGATGAGATCGATTAATTATTTAAATGAAGATATATATACAGAAAAACGAAAAGAGTGAGTATGATTAGTGTGTAGATAGTATACTTATGGCGTCGTCTTCTGTGGATGAGTATAATCGGTTAGCTTCACACTTGTCAGTATCCCTAGTCTCCTATTATTTTACGTGTACAAGAAAAACGGATAACTATATTGTTCCTGTTCGTGCAATCATTCAATCTCTTGGTCCGTTGGTTAACGGTGCTGCCAATCATACTGCCGATTCTATCGCATCCATCAAACCCGCTTTCGACGAGATAGAAAGGAATCGTCAGAACAGGACATTGACAGTGGTCGTCGGCGTTTATACACACGGCCGTCAACTCAACTATACGAATATACCTTCCACCTTGTTACAATCCTCAAAAACGAGATGGAACGCGTTCGCGGCTGACATCAATGAGAGGGTAATCGATCTAACAGATGGGAAGGTTAGGCAACTGTTTCGACATAATGACCCTGATGAAACCACAATTACACCCGCAAAGGATGACGCATACATTGTCGGTAAGACTTTTCTGCAGGATAAGTGGATGCAACCCCTCTTCAACTTCTGTGACGAAGTAATGTTTTTCAGGCCAAAATTGTTCTTCTCCAAACATCTCCGTCAATGGGAATGGTATTGGGATATAAGCGCTCGACACGGCGGTGTGACCGGCTGTATAAAACATATGAAGAGGTCGGCATTTGAGGATAAACTCGATGCCACTATAATCGAAATGGACCTTCAGCAAGGTGGCTTCTATTGTATCATGCCAAGAGAACATGCAACACTAGATAAACTCATAGATTTTGCATTATTGTTAGATTGGGTGAATCTACGACAATCCATATACCAGAGCAGAGGTATAACCAGAATAATAATGCCCGAGGTCACCATCGAAAACTATTGCATAAATTTAGCCGATGTTTTGGTCGCAATGGGAAAAGAAAAAACGTTAGGATTGTCTACACTGTTTTCCGGAGACAGAGACGTGTCTGCCATGTACAAGAAAGATGCAACCGTGTCCGAGTCTAACGATGACCTGGGATTATCCAAGTTGTTATTTATAGAGGAAGATGATGATCCACCTGTCGTCGACCGCATCTCGTTGGAGGCGGAATCATGCGCTATTATTAACCATAGAGGAATTAACATTTGTCACATGGAACAGAGTCACAATGACATGGGTAATCGTGTCATCAGAAATGAGAATCGTATTCCTGACTGTCTATGCAATTACAATGATGATATTATTATCGATAGGCCATTTATTTTTGTCGGTGATGAGAATGGTATGATTATCGATGTGGGAATTTTTTTTAGGGAGGTGATGAGGACGGAGAGAGGTTTCTTGTAGAATATACATATATGTATATATAATATAAAATAAAGTCGATATCACAGTATCATAGTACCTTGCGTCTTTTTTTTCCATATTATATGTGTACTGGTTTGAACATCATCATCTCCAATATAGCCTGATTGCAGAGTTGATAGTGTCTGAGGTATTTTTCAAAAACCTCTACTTTGTTCTTTAATCATTCCGACGAATGTTAAAGCAATGTTTTAAACCATTATATATCGTTTCTTAGAGAAGATCTATCTAGACGTTTTGTTGATTATATCTTATAATATTAGTTAAACCTCAATATAAATATAACTAATCTTAAAAAACATCCTTGTTCGAACTATCAAATGGCCAAATTCATACTTCGTTCAGTCTTTGAGGTTTACTGCTCTGATGATTTGTGTTCCAATGTCTATCACGCGAAAGAAGAGTGTTGTTAATGCACCTAGGCAAGGTGCAAATGCGTAAGACATTTGTTAACATTATACCATACTTTGGATGCCGAGGATTCGAAGAGGACGAGGATGAAAATTATGATCGTCCTTATGCTGATATTCAACACAATCATTTTTATCGATATTGCTCTACTTTATTAGATGAAGAAGGTCTTGTATCTAAATATCTTGCCAATAGATATTTCAAGTCTTACACATCTGAAAATATTCATCTCGAAACTATTTATCGGGAATGTTTAAATAGGAAAAAGGCTTGAGGAAAAATATCTATGTATGTTTCCCATCTCTAGCAAATAAATAAAAGTGATTAAATGTTGCTGCTTTAGTATATCATCTATCAATGTTCAGTAATTTTTCTTAAAATTAATTTTTTACACTTATGGTAAAAATTTACATTTACAATTTATAAATTGTAGAAGGATCGGGACTATAAAATAAATATAATTATAAGAAATCGATTCCAATCTTTATATATATAAAAAAAAAATACGATTTAAGAATAAATAAACACTTCACTATGGATAGTATTCAAACTTATATACATAAGTTACAGTCATTGTTAAGTACATGTAATAAGAAATTTACTAATATTATGAAGAGTTTGACCATTGACATAGACTATCTGGAAAATCTACATAATATTGAAATTGCGTGTCTTAAGTGCCATTATGATGGTACCGAGTTTGCTTTTGTCGCGTTTAGTAAAGAAATGAAGAATTTCATACATAAAAAGCTTAAGATAATCAACATTTATGAGATTATTAAAGAAGCGAGCGAAAAAATTACCACTCATTATGATCATCTTTGTATTACTAATAAAAATAAAAATAAAATAGATGATGATGTTGTTAATAAAACTTCTAACAATAATATCCAAATATACCATATGCCCGATTGGAGACTAAAGTCTGTAGAGTGTGCGCTTTATGCTTTAAAAGATATAGAGTATGATCTGAATGACGTTACAGATTATGAATCTGTCGAACATCTACAAGACCATATAGATCATGTTTATAATATCTCTTGTACCAATATTGAAGAATGGTCAAATAAACTATTGAATGCGATCAAAAAATATAACATGTATCTTCAATTTATTTCAGAAATTGTAAAGAATATAGACAATAATACAAAACATATATTAGCTACATTAAAATCTAAGAAACAACTTGTATCTGACAATATCTGCAAACCGGTATTCGATCACATTATATTACCATACCCGAGACACTCCAAACGATCAAAACACTACGATCCCAACGAATTGCCAGACATATAAGACACTACGACTCCCGGACGTGTCGATGTAAATATATTATCGCGTTGGTATAGCCACTCTTTTCATTCTTGTTTTGGGTATTGGTCATCTTTGTCGTATATTTAATCATATCTCAATTTAAGAATACTGGCTTAAGAAAGATTTCTCATAATAGTATTTTTAGTCATCTAGGACTAGATACGATAAAAAATATGAGAGAATTATCGGACACAGATAAAACGGCAGTTGTCGAAGAACTTATTCCAAACATTTCTATTGTTACAGGCTTCAGTGTTATGCGCAAATTTACAGATTAATATATCAAAATGATTATAATACGAGTAATTATAGTAGGAAAAAACATGTCAATAATATAATAAAAGGCAGCAGCAAGATATTTCTTTGGTCGGTAAAAAAAAAAAAAAAATTCCTTTAATTTTTATCTTTATAGACCAACGCATTCCATCAACATTTCTCCAGTTTATTAACGACTCTTTCTAAGTAATTAAATTAGAAAAGGTAATTTATTTGATAGATGAAGAAAAAAAGAGACTCAATCAAAGTTAAATATTATATTTTTGAAGTGTAAATATAATAAAATTCATTAAAGGTAGATCCTTTTTTTTTCTTCTTTTACTTAAATCATAAATAAACTAATGTTTGTACTATGTAGGGGGGGGAGAGTGTTCCAATATATTTTAAACAGATCAACCGATCACCATGTCGGATATGTACGAATATATCGGAGATGTACCGAATCCATACGATTTAAAGTTTTCTTATGAAGAGACCCTAGCTCAGAAAAGAAATAATTTCGAATCCATCATCGGTGGCGGGTTTCTACCAGGAGGTAGTAACAGTAATCACCATCGCGTCGACGACAATGCATTATCGTCTATAGATTGTCATGACACCTTGGTATACTGTAATCCCGATCCGACGTCCGAAAATTTTATCGCGCAGTGCCAGGTGTGCAATACCATCGGTGGAGGAATATGTTTGGAAGCCTCTCACTTACCTGGTATTCTCACCTCACCAAAAAATACTACGATAAGAGAAGTAATCGATACCAGTACAGCAGCAGCAGAGAAAGTCGGTCTCTGCGTACCCACTCTTCTCCCGATCGACGATCCATCTAGCCCTTTCCAAGCAACTTCTCTTCTTCTTTTTCTTCACTTCATCGCTATTATTATTATTCATCTCAGGTGTTGATATGTTTAAAGTTTCCATAACATTGTTATCCATCAAAAGAGAACTCCCACTAACAAATCTCTCCAAGATACATATGTCGTTTCCTTCAAAATAATTTTCATACACCAACAAGAGCTGTGCCATCCACGATGGAAAGCGCCTCTCTTTTTTACCCTCGGTTTCCGTCAATAACAGTTCCAGGTCTTCCACTCTGGAACGCCTCAACAGACTGTTGCCAAAAAATGTTTCGAGTACACCCTTGAGGAATTTACTTAAGGCCAATATCACGCCACCCTCATCAAGATTAAAAATTTTCGTCTCATATCAAATACTTCTGTTTCCCATTGTATCTGATCCGTATTAAGTGGTAGAGAATTTTTAAAAAGAAACTGAACATGCTCCAATATCGAAATTAGACAACCGCCGTTTCGAAGATTAGTAGTAGACTTGTGGTTATCCGAATCGCTATAATAAGAAACGACATCTTTGATCGCATCTATCAAATGACACTGTCGTATAGTTTCAAGCATCTCTCTTCTCTTACGCTCGCCGTCAAAGGCGGCGGCGGTGTCGTCGTCACCATCGTATTCGCTTCTTTTTTTTTATGTTTTTCTTTCCTACTTCTTCTTCTCTTTGAGAGCCGCTCATTACGGATAGTAGAGACGACAGTCCTCGCTCCTTGTTGAGCACAGTCGTCAGTGTCA
This sequence comes from Penaeus vannamei, assembly GCF_003789085.1. Taxonomy (NCBI): domain Eukaryota; kingdom Metazoa; phylum Arthropoda; class Malacostraca; order Decapoda; family Penaeidae; genus Penaeus; species Penaeus vannamei. Next base: position 55,709 of record NW_020872350.1, on the reverse strand, counting down.
TATTCTCCACAGAAGATGGAGATGAATTGGACACGAGCAAAAATAAAACACTAAATAAATTTCGCTCCCCTTCTCGATTCGGATCGATCACAAGATGACGCCACGTGTCATTATTAGTTTTGTGAAAGTGAATCCGATTCCCCTTGTCAAAATCTAATCTGTTGAGAACACGCGGTTCTGATACTTGTCCGAGCTTTATATCCCTGGTAATGCATTTGTAGAGGCTCGTGTCGTGCAAGAGATTCTTTATTAAGAACGATCCTTTATTTTGTACTAGTTGTTGCGAATCGTATAATTTGTCTCTTTTGCTATTACTTGTTTTATTCGTAAAACCCAACATTACTGCAACGTCGTGAAAGACGGCTCTTTCGCGATAGAGTGTGTTGTAACGCATTCCGGTCACTATCGATTTAGTAAAGAGAGAATTGGGAATAACTAAAAGAAACTTTTGCATAGACTTATCACATGTACAGTTACTGTTTATTAAATTTAGAGGAAAGGAAAAGGGCACCACGTATTTTCTAAACACGTTAAAAGATTATTAATATATCGAATCAAATATCTATCTTTAAGATTTAATTTTTTTCTGTCTCTCAAAATACTCGTCTTGAATAGACGACTCACAGATTTAACAATCTCCAGTGATATAAAACGCTGCCTATGGCATATTGCACTTTTTATGTCCTGAGAAAAAACAGCTTGTCTTAGACTATAATATTCTTCCATCTCGCACGAGTCGTGAGACCCCAACGTACCTTCACTTTTACACTTTGTCGCCGTCTCGTCATCTTCGACGTCATCATCATCATTATCATCACCACTATCAAGACTAGTATCATCATTGATTTCCTCCTCCTCCTCCTCGTTACATTTTTTCTACTACTGCTGCTGCTGGAGTCGCCCGTCCGTTTTCCGATCATTTTTCTCTTTGATTTCAAAACGTTCCTATCGTCATCATACTTGTATATGGAATAAGATATAGTCTCTCTTTGACGGTATAGGTTATTACAAATGTCACACAGTCGCTTTAGTAAATTAATATTTTCTTCTTTCCCACCGGTCAAGTTTAAAAGGGTGCCAAAAAATACTTGAGATATTGACGGGGCGTCGGCAACAGCAGTGCCAGTATCCTCATCATTATCCATATCTTCATCACCACTATTATTAGCATCATTATTTCTCGAATGATCATATCTATTATACATTATTAGAAAAGGTGGTGTTTATCTCTTGCATGACCATATACAATATCTTTATATAACGTATTATAGATTTACCCCCCCGCTCGTATACAAAAGACGACAAACACGACAGGAGGAGAATAATATTTTGGAGAGGAAGAAGAAGAAGAAAGAGGGGAAAGAAATGCAATATCAACGATTTGAGAAGTGGTGTAATACCACTGAATGGATGTATATATATATATCTCGCCAGTCGCATAACGTTTGAGGCTCAGTCGCGTCCTGTAGCTCTGCATTTACGTTCGTTGCTGCTCTTACTTTGGAAGTCAGTCGCGCTTTATAGCGTCCCTGTGTCACTGCGTTTACGTTCGTTTGCTACTCTTACTTTGGAAAGAGTAATCTATCTTTTCTTACACACACACACAAATACAAGTGTTAAGAAAAGTGGTGTGCATTAACATTGGATTGTTTTCATTGTGATATTGTCTGTGTAGTAGTGCAACAGCTCTTATCCCAGCAAAACTTTCCATCATGACTGGTCCCGTTGATACTGGTGATCTTGTTCGATCTTTAGTACGAATACCAGGGAGTGGTCACGTTAGATCAGCTGGAACGATTTGTCTTGACCTTTCCAGGGTTTCTACTCTGGCAGCATTAGTTCCTGTCCCCCAGACACTACCTCCAGCACTCGTGTCCTACAAGCAACCATCGCCCCGAAATGCTGCGGATCAAACAAAGTTAGGGAGTAAAACTGCTGCAGCAATAGGGGCTCTTCCTCGAACATTGTCTGTATATACGAACAGAGGTCGTAAGCGGTCGTGTGCAGAAGAGGCTTCGACTGGCTCCGCACGTGGTAGTGCAGCATTGTTCCAGAATCCACCTCTAAAGAGATCCTGCATAGTTTATATGACAGCGGAACAGTTTTACCGCCTCTCGCCCACTGGCCGCTCCTTCCATTATCTCGCAAGACAGCCAGTCACATCTTTTCAATGAAAAGAAATAAGCAACAGAATATGCAACTACAACAGCGACTTGTGCTCTACCTTACATAATATCTTTAATAATAGGAATAGGTTGAACCGAAGGACTATAGGTATAAAGATGTCTCAAATTATTGTTACTTAAGTTTTTATTATCAGTAACCGATACATATGTTGCTTGACAATTTTGTATATAACATTATATTTGTTGGTATGTAAAAGTTTATATATAACAATAACCGTATTGTATATTCTAAAGAGATAATAAATCATATACATGTTAGAAATAATCTTTATTTAAGACCTTATATGATTATAATGCTAAAAAAATTATTATTATATTATTATATTTATTTATTTGAATACAAACTACTACTCGATTTCATATTCTGTTAGGGGAAAGGTTTCCAAGTTTAATAATTGGTCTACATTTAGTTCTTCTACATGTTTTTTAGAAATAATATATATACCACTCAGATTTTTATGATTTGGATAAGGATGACGTGATTGCTTGTCGTCTGATAAGACAGTATAGTGATGAGGAGGAGAAGGAAAGTGGTGCTTGTCAATATAGTATGCAAACGCATACTCGAGATTCTGTAAAGAAACATCTTTTATATAAGGGTGGTTTAGAATTATGCTTAATAAATTTTCTCCCTCATCTGTATCACTAACACCAGACAGAAAATTGATCAGTGGATACGTTTCACTATTGTTACTGACTCGAATGGCGTTGCGGAGAGCCCATATTCCGACCAGAGCCAACAGCCAAGAGTAACGGCAGGAAGAATAGGAATGAAGAGTGGTAGTCGTCTCGCATGAAGAGCGATATGACCACGTCTTAATACCCAATGCGGTAACCGTTACCTGTCCCAAGAACAGCGGTTCAATATCGGTAGAATAGAAGGAGTCGACACCATCTTCTATTTTTGAACTGACGAACAATAAATAAAAAACTTAGGAAAGCGTACATGTCGCACTGAATCTTGCGCGGATTATCATTGTTGTTGACAGCCGTTGCCGCTGCTGCAAGCTGAGCGGCTGCTGTCTTTTTCTGTAGCATTAATCTAGCCCCGCGAACTCCCGTGGGTGCGTCGTCGCCCTGCCACCTTCTTTCCAACAGTTGACGAAAGATCTTTTCGAGCGTAGTAGTCTTGTTATCCAACCGCGAAC
>NW_020872350.1:48236-51472 GCF_003789085.1 Penaeus vannamei | reverse complement strand
TGTGTGTGTGGTGTGTGTGTGTGTTGTGTGTGTGTATATGTATATATACACAACGTTTATAGATATATAGGTAGCTATATTTGGATAGTAACCTATATCTCCATTCAAGTCATATGATAAAGCAAAACAAGGTGTGTATATATACAACTAAACACAACACACACACACACACACACACACACACACACACACACACACACACACACACACATAATATATATATATATATATATATATATATATATATATATATATATAGATAGATAGATAGATAGATAGATAGATAGATAGATAGATAGATAGATAGATATATAGATAGATAGATAGATAGATAGATAGATAGATATCCATGAGTATACATAAGTACAAGTACAAATACAGATCATCTACAAACGATACAATACACGAGGTGTTTATTCCCTTACAGTTCCGAGTGCATTAAGCGGCGGCGGCGGCGGCGGCGGCGGCGAGGCGGCGGCGGCGGCGGAGGCGGCGGCGGCGGCGGAGCGGCGGCGGCGGCGGAGGCGGCGGCGGCCGGCGGGCGGCGCGGCGGCGGCGGCGGGGCGGCGGCGGCGGCGGAGGCGGCGGTGGCGGCGGTGGCGGCGGCGGCGCGGCGGCGGTAGCGGCGGTGGTGACGCGGCGGCGGCGGTGGTAGCGGCGGTGGTGGCGGCGGTGGCGGCGGCGGCGGCGGCGGCGGTGGCGGCGGTGGCGGCGGCGGCGGCGGCGGCGGTAGCGGCGGTGGTGACGTGGCGGCGGCCGGTGGCGGCGGGGCGGTGGGCGGCGGTGGCGGCGGGGCGGCGGGCGGCGGCGGTGGTAGCGGCGGTGGTGACGGTGGCGGCGGCGCGGCGGGGCGGTAGGTGGCGGCGCGGCGGTGGTAGCGGCGACGGTGGTGGCGGCGGTGGCGGCGGCGGTGGCGGCGGCGGCGGCGGCGCGGCGGTGGTAGCGGCGTGTGACGGCGGCGGCGGCTGCGGCGGCGGCGGGCGGCGGTGGTAGCGGCGGTGGTGACGGCGATGACGGCGGCTGCGGCGCGGGCGGCGGCGGCGGCGGGTGGCGCAGGGCCCTCGATATAAACTACGGTCCGAAACTTAGAACCGCCTCTTACATCCCGGCGAAATGGTTTCAAGTTCTGGGATATAATATATAATTTATTCCCGGCCGGTAAAAGACCCTCGAGATGCGGCAAATGGAGCGATAAATCGAGGGCGTGTCGGCGATAAAGGCTTAATTATATATTTCCCTGATTGATATTTCTTACGCTGAGCTTGTGTGACGCGCGCCTTCCGCCCGCACGCCCGCACGCCCGCACGCCCTCACGCCCGCACGCCCTCACGCCCGCACGCCCTCACGCCCGCACGCCCTCACGCCCTCACGCCCGCACGCCCGCACGCCCTCACGCCCGCACGCCCTCACGCCCTCACGCCCGCACGCCCTCACGCCTCACGCCCGCACGCCCTCACCTCACGCCCTCACGCCCGCACGCCCTCACGCCCTCACCCCGCACGCCCGCACGCCCTCACGCCCTCACGCCCGCACGCCCGCACGCCCTCACGCCCGCACGCCCTCACGCCCCCACGCCCTCACGCCCGCACGCCCTCGCCCTCACGCCCGCACGCCCTCACGCCGCACGCCTCACGCCCGCACGCCCGCACGCCCTCACGCCCTCACGCCCGCAACGCCCTCACGCCCGCACGCCTCACGCCTCACCCCGCACGCCCTCACGCCCTCACGCCCGCCGCACGCCCTCACGCCCGCACGCCCGCACGCCCTCACGCCCGCACGCACGCCCTCACGCCCGCACGCGCCTCCGCACGCCCTCACGCCCGCACGCACGCCTCACGCCCGCACGCCCTCACGCCCGCCCTCACGCCCCGCACGCCCTCACGCCCTCACGCCCCACGCCTCACGCCCGCACGCCCTCACGCCCGCACGCCCCACGCCCTCACGCCCTCACGCCCGCACGCGCCTCACGCCCACGCCCTCACGCCCGCACGCCCTCACGCCCTCACGCCCGCACGCCCTCACGCCCCGCCCTCACGCCCTCACGCCCGCACGCCCTCACGCCCGCACGCCCTCACGCCCGCACGCACGCCCTCACGCCCGCACGCCCTCACGCCCTCGCCCGCACGCCCGCACGCCCTCACGCCCGCACGCCCCCGCACGCCCTCACGCCCGCACGCCCCGCACGCCCTCACGCCCGCACGCCCGCACGCCCGCACGCCCTCACGCCCTCACGCCCGCACGCCCTCACGCCCGCACGCCCTCACGCCCTCACGCCCGCACGCCCTCACGCCCTCACGCCCGCACGCCCTCACGCCTCACGCCCGCACGCCCTCACGCCCTCACGCCGCACGCCCTCACGGCCCGCACGCCCTCACGCCCGCACGCCCTCACGCCCCGCACGCCCACACGCACGCCCGCACGCCCTCACGCCCGCACGCCCTCACGCCCTCACGCCCGCACGCCTCACGCCCGCACGCCCCACGCCTCACGCCCGCACGCCCTCACGCCCGCACGCCCTCACGCCCGCACGCCCTCACGCCCTCACGCCCTCACGCACGCCCTCACGCCCGCACGCCCTCACGCCCTCACGCCCGCGCCCTCACGCCCGCACGCCCTCACGCCCTCACGCACGCCCTCACGCGCACGCACGCCCTCACGCCCGCACACGCCCTCACGCCCGCACGCCCTCACGCCTCACGCCCGCACGCCCGCACGCCTCACGCCCGCACGCCGCACGCCCTCACGCCCGCCCTCACGCCCGCACGCCCTCACGCCCTCACGCGCACGCCCGCACGCCCTCACGCCCTCACGCCCGCACGCCCTCACGCCCTCACGCCCGCACGCCCTCACGCCCCGCACGCCCTCACGCCCTCACGCCCCGCACGCCCTCACGCCCGCACGCCCTCACGCCCGCACGCCCCTCACCCTCACGCCGCACGCCCTCACGCCCCGCACGCCCTCACGCTCCGCACGCCCTCACGCCCGCACGCCCTCACGCCCGCACGCCCCACGCCCGCACGCCCTCACGCCCGCACGCCCGCACGCCCTCACGCCGCACGCCCGCACGCCCTCACGCCCCGCACGCCCTCACGCCCCCGCACGCCTCACGCCCTCACGCCCTCACGCCCGCACGCCCTCACGCCCGCACGCCCTCACGCCCTCACGCCCGCACGCCCTCACGCCCTCACGCCCGCACGCCCACGCCCTCACGCCCGCACGCACGCCCTCACGCCCGC
>NW_020872350.1:33162-35662 GCF_003789085.1 Penaeus vannamei | reverse complement strand
AATACATCCTCAGACTTAAATTTTACGCTAGAGATAAATATTGTTATCAAGATTAAAGAAAAAAAAGATAAACATAGATACACTTCCATACATAGATAAATATATACATATCTTACTCTGGAGAAAGTTTAGTTCCTTTCGTCTTTCTCTTTTTATGCCTTTCTCCTAATATCGTCCCGGCGAGATAGAAAGAGAGAGAGAGAGAGAGAGAGAAGAGAGAGAGAGAGAGAGAGAGAGAGAGAGAGAGGGAGAGAGAGAGAGAGAGAGGAGAGAGAGGAGAGAGAGAGAGAGAGAGAGAGAGAGAGAGAGAGAGAGAGAGAGAGAGAGAGAGAGAGAGAGAGAGAAGAGAGAGAGAGAGGAGAGAGAGAGAGAGAGAGAGAGAGAGGGAGAGAGAGAATGGGTAGACAGAAGATAGATAGATATAGATAGAGATAGATATATAGATAGATATAGATAGATAGATAGATAGAGATAGATAGATAGATAGAGAGAGATAGAGATAGATAGATAGATAGAGAGAGAGAGATGAGAGATAGATAGATAGAGAGAGAGAGACAGAGAGATAGAGATAGATAGACAGACAGAGAGAGAAAGTGGTTGAGATAGATAGAGAGGAGAGAGATGTGATTGAGAGAAAGAGCGCAAGAGAGAGTTCAATGGATAGACAGAGAAAGAGCGATTAATGATTAGAGAGGAGACAGACAGGAATAAACAAACAAACACATAGAGATACATTGAAACAGACAAACACTTAATCAAAAAAAAAAAAAGAAAGAAAGAAAAGAAAGAAAAAAAAATATAAAAAAAGAAAAAGAAAGAAAGAAAAATATAAAAAAGAAAAAGAGAGAAGAAAGAAAAAAAGAAAGAAATATAAAAAAAGAAAAGAAATGGAAAGAAAGAAAGTAAAAAAAATATAAAAAAAGAAAAAGAAAATGAAAGAAAAAAATATATATAAAAAAAGAAAAAAGAAAATGGAAAACAGCCTTACACGGCACACAATCATGACTTCTGCAGCCGTTCATTAACATAAATATCGTCGTTATTAAGGAGAGAAAGGAAGCTTGTGACAGGAGGTCGGTTTGCGCGCCAAAACGGGGACGCGCCAAAGAAACCGGCCACGTGACTTCGATTTACTTTTGGCTCAAGAGGGACCTTTGCTTTCTTTGTTCTTTGTTTGTTTGTGTATTTGTTTGTGTGTGTGTGTTTGTGTGTGCGAGTGGTGTGTGTGTGTTTGTTTGTTTGTGTGTGTGTGTGTTTGTGTGTGCAAGTTCGTGTGTGTGTGTGTGTCTGTGTTTGTTTGTGTGTAAGTTTGTGTGTGTGTGTGTGTGTGTGCGGGTACGTGTGTGTTTGTCTTTGTTTGTCTGTTTGTTTTTATGTTTCTCTTTTCATCATTATTGTTACTATCATCATTGTTTTTCTCTTATTTTTATCCTCATACTCATTATTGGGATTATCATTGTTATTATTATCTTCAATTAATGATGGTATTATCATTATCATTATTGTTATTGTTATCAATTATTATACTTATCTATTATCATTACCAAATTATTATTGTATTATTATCATCATTATAAACATCATCAGTATCATCATCATCATAATCATCATCATCATCATGATCATGATCATGATCTTGATCATCATCATCATCATCATCATCATATCATATCATCATCATCATCATCATCATCATAATCATCATCCTCATATCATCATCATAATCATCATCATCACATCACCATCATCACTGCCTCCTCATATCCATGCACCTCGGCACGCATTGGTGTGCTTGTTTGTTAGTCAACAGGGTCACGTGATAAAAAAAATGAATGGACTGAGACGAAATATCACAATGGAATGACGACAAGACCAATTAATTAGATTGAATAGATTAATTAGATTTAATTAGATTTAACTAGATTAAGTGGTGACCCGGATCCGAGGGCGGGTGTGAAAGACGTTCTCGTGTGTGAACGTTCATAAGAAAAAGGGTTGTGTTTGTCTGTTTCAATGTATCTCTATTGTTTGTCCCCCTCTCTCATTCACTCTTTCACTCGCTCTCTCTAATTCTCTCCCTCTCTCTTTCGCTCTCTCTCTCCCTTTCTGTTCCCTTCTCTTCCTTCTCTTTCGCTCGTTCTCTCTCTCTCTCTCTCTCTCTCTCTATATATCTATCTCTTTCTCTCTCTATCTTTCTATCTCTCCCTCTCTCTCTCCCTCACACACTCTCTCTCGCTCTCCCTATGTTACCTCTTTCTTTCTTCCACGCCTTCCCCCTCTCTCTCACCGTTTATCACATCGTTCGTTCTTCTCCTACCTTCTCCTACCTACGGGTCTGCTCAGGGACAAGAAGTGATCGACGTACTTCATAAAACCATCAATCTAACCAATGTCGAATCAAGGATCTTCTATCGCTTGTTGTAAAGTTACCATAAGCTTTAGAAATCTTTTTTTTATTTTCTTGTTTATTTTACTCACTCTCTCTCTCTCTCTCTCCTGT
>NW_020872350.1:20662-25662 GCF_003789085.1 Penaeus vannamei | reverse complement strand
TATGTTGTTATAAACATAAATAAAACAATAAAAAAATCAATTAGAATGAAAATAAAGGATAAAAATAATTTATGATGAATTAAAATTCCAGTTATATCAAGAACTAGAAAATTTCTTCAAAATATAGAATAAAAGAGTAAATGTAGAATAAAGAAATAGATATGAAATTTAATGAAATTCAATTTGTATTTCCACCATCCTTCCCTCAAAAGTAAAAAAAAAAAATAATAAAATAAAAGATAAATAAAAATGAAAATGAAATGAAAATAAATCTCTCGAAAGTAAAGAAAGGAAAAAAGTAAAAAAAAAAAAAAAGAATAAATAAAATCAGTGATTGCACATTACGAAACCAAACATTACATGATAAATATTTAATTCCTAAATTCTAATCTCTTGTCTATTAGATTATTTACGCATTCCTTTCCCCACTTTTTAATTATTTGTTTTTGAAATATCTATTGTGCATATCTATCAATTCATACATTTCTCTCTTTGTTATTGTATAATCTCAATCTACTCTCATCCCTTTATCCATTCATCTGTCTAACTAGTTGTTCATCTTTCTATCTATCTGTCTGCTTATCTATCTAGTCACTAATTAATTTATCTCAATTAATTTATTCATGTATCTATTTGTCTATCTGTCTATCTATCTATCCACTTCTCTATTTATCTATCTGTTTATCCACTCTTCTATTCATCTATCTATCTATCCACTTCTCTATTCATCTATCTATCCACTAATCTATTCATCAAACAATCTATCCACATTTATACATCTCTCTATCTACTCACTTATTCACCTACCTATCATTTATTCATCTATCTATCTACCCATCTATCGACAAAATAAATAATATTTTTTTTTTTTTTTTTTTTTTTTTTTTTAGGAGCCACCCATCTAGCCGTTGTGTTTTTAATTAACAAGCAAAGCCATTGTATAATTTCGTGATTAGTTTTAATAGTTTGTGTAGGCGACTTGTTTGTTTTGTTTGCTGTGTGTTTGTGTTTGTTATGTTTGGTTGTGTTTTGTGTTTTTTTTACGATTCTTGTCTTCTTCTATCTTTTCTTTTCTATATTCGGTATGGCAGAAAAAAAAGAATGAATAAAAATAAATAAATAAATGTCCTTGTTATTTTTCAAAAATAAGAAGAGAGAGAGAGAGAGAGAGAGAGAGAGAGAGAGAGAGAGAGAGAGAGAGAGAGAGAGAAGAGAGAGAGAGAGAAGGAGAGAGACAGAGAGAGAGAGAGAGAGAAAGAGACAGACAGAGACACTACCACAGAGATCACAGAGAGAGGAAAAGAGCTAACCATATATCGCACCTTTTTAATTCTTTTTTTTTGTAACCTTTTGTTCTACTGACTCTTGCACCGCTAATCGGTCTCCTCTTCTCCCATCTTACGAGATAAGCCCCAATACACCTCTGATTGAAACTAATTCAATTAACTCAATTAACGTATTTCGCTCGTTCCATCTTTTTCAGGTATTGTTTCTTCCTTTTTATGTTCTTATCTCTTTCATATTTCATACACATACATCATACACAGATCGTATATGCGCATACACACTCGCAACAACCAGCGTACAAACACATACGACAAACACATACAAGACACACACACACACACACACACACACACACACCCACCCACACACACACACAACACACACACACACATCACACACAAACACACACACACCACACACTATACAACAACACACACCACATACAAACACCACACCACACACACACACACACAAACCACACATACAAACCCACACACACACCACACACACAGCACACCCACAAACAGCACACACACACATCACAAACACACACACACACACCACACACACCAACACACACACACACACACACGCACACACATGTATATATATTACATGCATAGATATTTACAGACATTACATATCTAGCCTCACTTCCTATCCTTTTTGTCTGTCTTGTTGCCTATTATCTCCATTTCTGGCTGTCTGTCTGACTGCTCTCTGTTCGTCCCCTCTTTCTCCCTCCTCTCCCTCCCTCCACCCTTTCCCTTCCCGTCCTTCTCCCTCCTCCCGCGCCCCTCTCCCTTCCCTCCCCTCCTCTCCCGCCCCCATTCCCCATCTCCTCCTTCCACCCCTCTCCCTTTTCCTTCCCTTCCTCCCCCACCCCTGCCTTCCTCTCCTCTTTCTCCCTCCTCCCTTCCCATTCCCAACCCTCCTCACCCTCTCCCTTTCCCTCCCACCCTCCTCCCACTTCCCACCCCTTTCTCTTTCCCCTTCCTACTCCTCCCTCACCCCCCCTCCCCCTCCTCTTTCCCTCGTCTCCTCCCTCCCCTCCCATCCTTTCCCCAACCCCCTCACCCCTTTCCTTTCCCTCCTACTCCCTCTTCCCTTTCCTCCCATCCTCTTTCTCCTTCCTTTCCCCCCTTCCCTCCCTTCCCCTTCCCTCCTCACCCCCTCCCAAATCCTCATCTCTTCTCCCTACTTTATGATCCGGTTATAATTCCCCATTTACAGTGGTGCTGACCCTGCCCCCCCTCGTATCCCATTTGATTAGATAGACTGACCTCTGCTGACCTCTCTTGGAAGCGGGTTCTAGAAGGAGGGTCACAAAGGGGTTCGAATCGCGTTTCACTTCTGCGACGAGCTTCTGCCTGATTTTTTTTATTTATTTATTTTTTTTAGGATTTCGGTTTTATCTTTCTTTTTTGTTTTTGTTATTATTGTTGTTGTTATATCATTATTCACACTGTTGATAATATCATCAATTATTACAGTTATAATTCATCAATTATTATCATCATTATTATCGTTATGCATCATCCATTATATTCAACCATCAACTCATTATCATAATATTTCTATCATCATCATCATTATATTCGAGCACATATATATACATGTATACACAAGCACCACAACACACACACACACATCACCACACACACACACACACGACACAACCACACACACACAGGACATCATACATATTATATATATAATATATATAATATATATATAATAATATATACTATAATATATATTAAGTAATATAATATATATATTATATATATAATATATAATTTATATAGTATAGGGTACATAACTCTACATATGAGTAGTGGAGCTATTGAATAGTATTAATAATATATATTATTATATATATATTTAATAATATATATAGTATATTATAAATTCTCTCTCTCTCTTCTCTCTCTCGTCTCTGCTTCTCGTCGGCTCTCTTCTCCTCTCTCTCTCTCTCTCTCTTCTCATCTTCCTCTCTCTCGTCTCTCTCCTCTCTCTCTCTCTCTCTATATATATATATAATATATATATGCCATTAATATATTACTGTAGTATATATTATATATATTAATATATATATTATAATATCTATATTACAATAAATCCATACATACATCAAACATAACATACATAATACATACATACATACAACAACATACATATGTATATATATATATATACATATCTATATATATATATAATATATATTATATAATATATATATATTATATATACATATGACATATTATTTGCGTGGTGTGTGTGTGTATATTATATATTATATATAGTATATATATAGTATATATATAATATTATATAATATATATGTATGTATATATGATATCATATAGTATATATTATACTATGTAAATATATATAATATATATATACATTATATATATTAATATTATATTATAACATAAATAATATATAATATATATTATATATATAATATATAACTATATAATATATTATGAAAAAACTATCCATGTTGACAAATGTAGAAAGGTATGAAGTGTAGACTGGATATTTCACAATACAAGAGAATGTATTTGACCGGTTTTCGATTACGTTTCATCAGATAATACAATCGAAAACCGGTCAAATACAGTCTCTTTATTGTGAAGATATCCATGTCTCATTCATACCTTTTCTATTTATATATATATATATATATATATATATATATAATACTAAAGTATATATATTATATATACCTCTATATATATTGATTATATGGTAATAATCGATGGCAGATTATGATGCTAAGATTCATATGATAACAACCATTAGCATAATGTAAAAGTAATGCATATATAATAATAATGAGATGAATAATATAGTGATATTTGTGATAATAGTAATAATAATGATAGTAATAATGATAATAGCAATGATAATTATGATAAAAAATAATAACAATAACAAAAAGATAATGAATGATTGATTATAGACGTGATAATAAAATGAAAATAATAATAATAAAATAATAATAATTGAATAATGATTAATCAATAATAAATGATACATAATAATGAAAAATTAATGAATGATATAATAAAAATAATAATATATAATAATAAGTAAATCTAATAATAATAATATACTATGATAATTAATATAATAATAATAATAATAATAATAATATAATGAAATTAATAATAATAAAAATGACAATGATTATTAATAATATATAGTAAGAAGTGATATAATGAAAACTATTAGATCATTATTATGGTTTATCATTGTTTACGTTTCATTATCATTTATATCGTTTCTCTATTACTCTTTTGTCTCTTCTCCGCATTCGCTCTTTTATGACTCTCTCTCCTCTAAAACCTTTCTCTTTTCTTCTGCTTATTTTTTCCCATAATCTCGTTCTTCTTCCTTCGTTTTCTACCCTTCTTTTTCTGCTTTAATATTTTTCATGTTTCGTCTCTTCTTTCTTATTGTTTTTGCTTCTTCTGGGCTTGTCCATTTTCCTTCTGATTTTTCTTTTCTGCTTTCTTATGTTTTGTCCTTTTCTTCTTCCTATTAATTCTTAGCTCAGTTCATCTCTCTCTCTATGCTCTCCTCTCCTCTTTCTCCTTTTTTTCTCTCATCACTATCTATCTCCTCTCTCTCTAGCTTTCCTCCTTAATCTCTCTCTCTCTCTCGGCTCTTTCTCTCCCTTATCTTTTTTCTCTCTCTCA
>NW_020872350.1:13162-15662 GCF_003789085.1 Penaeus vannamei | reverse complement strand
AAAAAAAAAAAAATATATATATATAGGAAGCACACAACACCAAAAATTTCATCGCGGTCTTTCCGTCTTCCGGTCTTCCAGTTTTTCGGTCTGTCGGTCTTTTTGATTTTCCGTTTTTTTTCCTTTTTCAATCTTTCGGTCTTTCGGAGAACCACCCTCCCCCCCTCCTCCCCCTCTCCCGCCCGAAAGCCGTCAATAGACACGCCCTCTTCTCCCCCCCCCCCCACCCCGCCCGCCCGCCCGCAAAATGTCAACCGAAAGGGGTAATGGCGAGCGTGAGTCACTTGGCGAATCGATCGGAAGATTGACTCGGCGGCGATCGATTCTTTGGGGGGGAGGAGGGGGAGGAGTGGGGGTGGAGGGGGGGTGCTGGAAGAGGGGTAGGGGGGAGGGGGGCTGGAAAAGGGGTGAAGGGAGTGGAAGGGGGAGGTGGGTGGAAAGGGTGAGGGGGGATGGGGGTGGAAGAGGGGTGGAGGGGGGAAAGGGGGATGGGGGGTAGAAGCAGGAGAAGGGGGAGAGGTGGGGGGGGGGAGTGGGAAGGGGTGGAGAGAGGGGTGGGGAGTGGGATGAGCTAAGAGAGGTCATTCACTCCGCATGTTTCAGCTTTCGTGAGAGAGGGAGAGGGTGAGTGGGGGAAGGAGGGGAGAGAGGGGGGGGGGGAGATAATGAGAGAGTGAGAGAGATTGAGGGAGGGAGAGAGAGAGGATAATGAGATGCTGATGTATATGTATGTGTGTATGTGTGTATATTATATATATATATATATATATATATATATATATATATATATATATATAGATAGATAGATAGATAGATAGATAGATAGATAGATAGATAGATAGATAGATAGATAGATAGATAGATAGATAGACGGACAAATAGACAGATATATAGATACACACATACACATACATGCATGCATACACATAAACATAAATATACAGAGACAAAAAGATGGGCGAATAGATAGGTAGATAAATTAATAGACAGACAGACCGACAGACAGATAGGTAGATAAATCAATAGATAGAAATAGATAAATGCAGAGACATACAGACAGACATACATTTAACCAAATTGACTGATATGTAAATATAAAGCTAGACAGATAGACAGGCAGAATAATAGATACACAGATAGATAGATAGATTGCCCAAGGTCAGGATCGATAGATAGATCAAGATAAATAGATAGATAGATAGTTCAAGGTCAAGATAAATGGATAACTCAAGGTCAGGATCGATAGATAGATCAAGATAAATAGATAGATAGCTCAATGTCAAGATAGATAGAAATATCAAGATAGAGAGATATTTAGATCAAAATAGACAGATAGATAAAGAGAGAGAGAGAGCCCACAGCATCTAGAGCAAAATACAGATAAAATTATTGGCTCATTCTCTTTGTCTTATTAATTACAGTGTTAATTACAAAAATGATTAACTGAATAGACTAGGAAAAATATATGAAATAAAAATAGATAAGGCAGTTTACGCCCCCCCCCCCTCCCAAAAAAAAAAAATGATAATGATAATGAAAACAATCATAAAATATAGTAATGATGAGGATGATGATGATAATGATAATAATAATGATGATAATATTAAAAATAATAACAATCTGTTGGAGACAAAAATGTATATATAATAATAAAAATAACAACAATAAACAATAATGATAATGATAATAATGATAATAATATTAATAATATAATAATAATAATATAATAATAATAAATAATAATAATAATAATAAAGATAGATAATAAATAACAATAATATGATATCATAATAATAATAATAATCTGTTGGAAAAAAAGAGATTTGATAATAATAATCATCATCATCATCATCATATAATGCATTAATGAATAATGATAATAATAATAATAAAAAAAGAATAATAATAATAATTAATAATGATGATGAATGATGATGATGGATGATGAATAATAATACAACAATAACAATAATCTGTTCGAGACAAGAAGAGTCACGGATGGGAAAAGAGTGATGCTGTAAGAGATGCTGGATGTTGATTTAGAGATCTGATTGCGAGGGATAATTTCCGATAAAGAATGAAGAAGAACACAAGCGACAGGATTTTCTTCCTCTCTCTTTTCTATTCTTTTCCTTCTTTTTTGACTGAGGTACGATTCCTTGATGACGAGGATATTGCGATTAAAGAATTGAAGAGAAAACAAAAACAAAGCGACAGGATTTTCTTTCTTTTCTTTTCTATTTTTTTTTCCTTCTTTTTTTTGACTGAGGTATCGAGCAACGCAAAGACATCTCAAGGTCTTTTGTCTGCAAGCATAAATCGGTGCTTTCGTGAATGCAGGATTTGTCAGCCGATTTCAGCATGCAGTGGCGAAAGCTTCTGTCTCGCTTTTTCTCTTCTCTCCACTGTCTATTCTCTATATCTATCCTTCTGCTCTCCTCTAAAATCTATCTACTACTCTATTCTCTGTCTCTCTATCTCTATCACGCTTATGCTTATC
>NW_020872349.1:10000-13185 GCF_003789085.1 Penaeus vannamei | reverse complement strand
TTGTTGTTAACTTTAGGCGTGTTATTTGAGATATAGATAGATAAACACTAGGGAAGAGAGAAAGCGTTCGAGATAAAACATGTAGATAGATATGGGCCAGACAGATTGGCCGACCAACAGACAGAACACACACATACACACACACAAGAAAAATGAAAGAGAAGAGAGAGAGAGAGAGAGAGAGAGAGAAGAAGAGAGAGAGAGAGAGAGAGAGAGGAGAGAGAAGAGTAGAGAGAGACGAGGAGAGAGAGAGAGAAAGGGAGGAGGGAGGGAGGGAGAAGAGAAGCAGAGAATGCGAGAAGAGAGAGAGAGAAGAAATAGTAACGAATAGACAGAGATAAAAAGGAGAATTTGGGTTATGTATGTATACGCGTAAATAGATGTGAGTTTTGGTTGTGACAGCTATGCATATTGCGATGGGGAGATTGACTTGTCCATATGTGTGCCTGTGTGTGATTGGGTTATTGTGTTTATAAAGCAAAGAAGGACATTACTTAGTAAGAGAGTGATAATTTTCCAATCGTAAGTGGATTTAGCTGTTAGTACTGGCATCAACATGTTGGGGCCAATGTCGGGGAGGAAAGGAGTTGGCTGTCCTATCACATCTCGCAGCAGGTAACGGATGTTTTTCGACGAACTGGCCACGTTTGTTAAGTAAGATGAACACTGTAATATGAGGATGTAGGTTTGTGTGTGAGTTTGTTTGGTGATATGTTTTTGTAACATGTCTCGACACCGTGAGTTCTGCATTTCAGTAACAAGTAAACTGTTGAAAATGAGATATTGATCTTACATTACAATGGTTAATGGCAGCTACCATTTGTGTTCTCACTTTCTGCTACCACGGAGGAAGGAAAGTTGAGATTTTGTCGTGTGTTTACATACACAAACCCACACACACACGCGCACACACACACACTGCGCGCGCACACACACACACACACACACACACACACACACACACACACACACACACACACACACACACTGACATCCACATGTAGAAAAAATATGAATAAGAATTAATATTTTTACAAAACAAGAAATAAATTGAACTGGTTTCGACATCAGAAAAAAATCTGAAGATAATATATTCGAAAACGATTAAATATATCTCTCACGTGTTGTGAAGATATTCATTCTCATTTATAAGAACATGAATACACTACACTCGTTAGATCTACAATAAATGGTCGTAACCATATATGATGTAGAAAATTGCAATAGCGGTAAACGATTAACACTATTATCCTTTGTATGATTCGTGGGAAAGTGCAAGGTAGTTATCCTCCCATGTTATAAGTAGCCATTCCTGTGCATAAGCAGTTTAACCTTAAGTGGACCATGTTTGAGCAGTCTAGATCTCACGTCGTGAATGAGGCTTCAAGGCCTCCTGCGCAAAATAACAAAGATCCCATAGCTTGGGTGTTCGAGATGGAATTCGAAACATGTTTGACACGAGTTTCGACTTTGGCTGCATGCAGCACGGTTGCAGATGCAGATTAGTGTTTTCTTTCTCATTATCTTTATCTTGATATATATAAATGGTGGGGATTGTGAGATGCTGATATGATACAAATATGATGAATTGCATAAGGAAAACCATGAGAAATTACAGAAGGAATATTACACATAAACGATATTGCAGTTACGTAATAATGACGGTGGTGGTAATTGAAATAGTCGCATTCCTTATGCAAATTCAATCATATTTGTATTCATATCAGCATCTCACAATCCCCACCATTTATAATATATCAAGATAAAGATAATGAGAAAGAAAACACTAATCTGCATCTGCAAACCGTGCTGCATGCAGCCAAAGTCGAAACTCGTGTCAAAAAATGTTCGAATTCCATCTCGAACACCCAAGCTATGGGATCTGTTTTATTGCGCAGGAGGCCTTGAAGCCTCATTCACGACGTGAGATCTAGACTGCTCAAAACATGTCCACTTAAGGTTAAACTGCTTATGCACAGGAATGGCTACTTATAACATGGGAGGATAACTACCTTGCACTTTCCCACGAATCATACAAAGGATAATAGTGTTAATCGTTTACCGCTATTGCAATTTTCTACATCATATATGTTACGACCATTTATTGTAGATCTAACGAGTGTAGTGTATTCATGTTCTATAAATGAGAATGAATATCTTCACAACACGTGAGAGATATATTTAATCGTTTTCGAATATATTATCTTCAGATTTTTTCTGATGTCGAAACCAGTTCAATTTATTTCTTGTTTTGTAAAAATATTAATTCTTATTCATATTTTTTCTACATAACGTGCATGTCAGTATGTGTGTGTGTGTGTGTGTGTGTGTGTGTGTGTGTGTGTGTGTGTGTGTGCGCGCCGCGCCGTGTGTGTGTGCCGCGGTGTGTGTGGTTTGTGTATGTAAAAACACACGACAAAAATCTCAACTTTCCTTCCTCCGTGGTAGCAGAAAGTGAGAACACAAATGGTAGCTGCCATTAACCATTGTAATGTAAGATCAATATCTCATTTTCAACAGTTTACTTGTTACTGAAATGCAGAACTCACGGTGTCGAGACATGTTACAAAAACATATCACCAAACAAACTCACACACAAACCTACATCCTCATATTACAGTGTTCATCTTACTTAACAAACGTGGCCAGTTCGTCGAAAAACATCCGTTACCTGCTGCGAGATGTGATAGGACAGCCAACTCCTTTCCTCCCCGACATTGGCCCCAACATGTTGATGCCAGTACTCACAGCTAAATCCACTTACGATTGGAAAATTATCACTCTCTTACTAAGTAATGTCCTTCTTTGCTTTATAAACACAATAACCCAATCACACACAGGCACACATATGGACAAGTCAATCTCCCCATCGCAATATGCATAGCTGTCACAACCAAAACTCACATCTATTTACGCGTATACATACATAACCAATTCTCCTTTTATCTCTGTCTATTCGTTTACTCTCTTCTCTCTCTCTCTCTCTCTCTCTCTCTCTCCCCTCCCTCCCTCCCTCCCTTTCTCTCTCTCTCTCTCTCTCTCTCTCCTCTCTCTCTCTCTCTCTCTCTCTCTCTCTCTCTCTCTCTCTCTCTCTCTCTCCTCTCTCTTCTCTTTCATTTTTTTCTTTGTGTGTGTGTATGTGTGTTCTGTCTGTTGGTCGGCCAATCTGTCTGGCCCATATCTAT